>ML120363.1:166876-182141 GCA_003788595.2 Choiromyces venosus 120613-1
CCTTCGATTTTGCCAACGAACAGCTCTCGGAGCAGTATAGTGACCGTCTTAAACTCGTTTTAGTGGAGGGTCCTGTTGCCCTTACGGTGGTTTTTCTTTGGGAAGGAGGGAGGGTGTATACAGTAAGTTCCAAGACAAGTGACTGAGTTTCGTACGAAATAAGACATATCCTTGAAGCAGGGTATACTAATTACGACAGAAGGCTTAGTTGAAACGATCATCAGGCATAGTACATTCTGGAATGATCTAATCATCCTAAAATTAAAGGTCAACATGCGTGTAATAACTGATCCAGCAAATCAAGTTTATCTTGAATTTTTGCAACGCTTGGTACACAATCCAACACACTATGGCAATATCATCCTACCTTCCTTTATTCAACATGCTAGCACAGTGGACGATCTCTGTGAGAAGATATATCCATCTGAGCTGTTGGCTTCATCTGCAGCTCAACATGATACCTTTAAAGGAAGAGCTATTTTAGCTTGCAAAAATGACACTGTTAATGATTTTAACAGTGTGCTCTTGGAGAGAATGCCAGGCAAGACACATACCTTTGAGGCCGCAAATATTGTGGAGATGAATGATGATGTACAAGGAGTTGAGCAGCTTGCAGTTGAATGCTTACAAAGTATTGACCTTGCATCATTACCACCCTCTTGCCTTAAACTTAAAATAGGTGCTCCGGTAATTCTTTTACAGAACTTATGCCCACAACAAGGAATGTGTAATGGAACCAAAATGAAGGTTCTTGGAATGGGAAGGCGGTATCTGCAGGTCGCTATTCTTGGTGGTAAATGGGATGGAGAAGTTCGTCTCTTACCCAGAATGATACTTACAAGCAATGAGGAAGATCTTCCGTTTATCTTACAGCGAAAACAGTTCCCCATTCGCTTATGTTTTGCTATGACAGTTAATAAGTCACAAGGACAATCATTGCAAACAGTTGGTGTTGATCTACGGAATCCAGCTTTCACCCATGGGCAGCTCTATGTAGCTCTTTCTCGATCTACTTCACTTGCTGGACTTACTGTTCTCCTGTCACCTGAACATCCAACTACTACACAGAATATAGTATTCCCTGAGGTATTATTGCTCTGACTACACTCAACGTTGTAAGTTTATTCTATTCTATTTACTCTTTTATAAATCTTTGATTTAAAATACTGAGGTACACACTAATTGCTAATATATAGATATATTAAAGTTCGAACAGTTTTAATCAGTTTACTTTTATAAGTTACTTGGTTTTTAGTTTTGTTTTCTTTTTCTTTTACATTTTCTTTCTGCTTTTTTCTCTCTCTTGACTCATTTTCTTTTTGATCATCTCTACTCATTTTCTTTTTAATTTATTGTACTACCAATAACCTCTATTATAAAAAGTATGTAGTGATTGGAAATATATATTCCATTTTTTTGTTGAACAATTTGTCAAAAATGTATTGAGGTATAAACAACTAATTTTACCCCAAAATTTGAGATATGGTTTCAATTTCATCCCCCACTTAAAATGTTGCATGTTACTCACATTTCCCAGAACCAACACACTGTTCCACATTCCAGCATTATCCCAAAAAAGAAATATCGTACAATTTGCTCAGAGGTAATGATCAAGGAGGTCATGTTTGGATACTAAACCAAATACGTGCCCTCGAGGGATCTCGAGGGGAGGATTGCTAGTAAAAGAGTATTCCATGTTCTCATGTTTTGATGCTGGTATGCTAATTGTTTGTCAACTTCTTCCACGGATTATTTTTTTTTTTGGGGGGGGGCAAGGTAGCTGTGGACGGTGATGGGATGTTTGAAGAATCTTTGGGGGATGTGGGATATGTTAACTTGGTCCTGTACTGTATTACTACTAGGAGCCTGTAATTCGTTGTGTGTGAACCGCGCGACCTCCAAAATACATCTTCCTGTGTTGCCCTCAGCCCTCTCTCTTTTTTTTTTTTCTCTTTCTTCCGTTACATTATCGTCTGCGTGTTTTCTGTGTTTCTTAGTCATGCGCATTTTAGGCTCATCAACTAATATAGTATTGTATTGTATTGTATTGTATTGTATAGTATATATATATATTATTTAGAGGACTTGTTCTCACCCGAGCCGGCTGTATCAATTATTGTTTATTTAGTTAAGTTGGTATTGAGAGCATAACGCTCTGCGCTACTGTGCCGTCTTGTCTTGTCTTGTCTAAGTGTAGGAAATGTAGGATAGCTTAAGCTAGGAGTTAGCTAAGCGGGCCCATCTGGTGGGCGGACCGTTCACTGGAGTTTCTAACGATGAGATATGGTCGGGGCAACTGGGGTAGGATGCGGTAACTTGGTATTGGTTCCTAGAGGAACCCAGCCCAGGGTATGGTGCTGTGACAACGGAGAGCCAGCTCCGTGCTTAGGACACAGTAGAACATTTAAGGTGGTATCTTATGAATACCTATTTCCATAATAAAATAAAAACCGAACGAGCGTTGATGACCTTAACTTCGTTTACCTTAAAGCTAAAGTTAAGTTTTTCGGTTAGCGTAACTCAAGTACCGTATAATCTCATGAAAGTGGGATTAGCACTAGTGAGGATTTTCTTGAACCTGCCCAATCGTCGCTCTCCATTTGTTTAAAGTGTGGCGAGTTGGCGGTCTCTATGCCCTTCTATTGGCTCGGTTGCCTTGGTTTCTCTTGAGTCCCCTTCAGTTCCAATCTGACTTCCATAAAACATGGGCTTGGCTCCTCGCGATGTCGTCATCGTGCATGAGCCAGGGACAATATCATTGGTCCTTCTTACTTTGAGAGGTGGAAAGCGGTCTGGCGTGATATACTCGTAGACATTTGTCTGTTTGCTCATTTTTTTCTTTTATCCCCTCTGCTTCGTCCTTTGTTTACACGATGGATGGTTGTGGACCAAGAGCCTTTGTCTTGCGTACCGTCCCTATCTTACACGAGTACTTTATATCGTGTCCCTGGATTATGGAGGTATAGAAATGGTACAAACGCGTACATAGCGTACCTGGCTGGTATTGCGGTGTTATTTGTGGTGTATTCGCCCATTATATGATCTACATCCCCTCCACCATTTCTTGTGTCTCCTGGCTAAGTCACTGCTTCTACCTCCTTGGTTATATTCTAGTCTCTCAAACTTCTTGATCCTGAGCTCAGGGTCTTACTGGGTATCTAGGGGCGAAGGCAGAAACTATCGTGATGTCTCAGGAGACTGGTATTCCGGCTCCTCCGCTCATCGTTCTTCCTTCCAATGGGCTAGGGGAGGGGGAGGAGGAAATTAGCAGCAATGTTGCCTCTCACCCCTCTGGAGACTATATTAGAGGAAGACGGGCTTTCCAACAACGAGCACGCCCCCGCCTTGCCACTACACCCCCTCCTCCAGCTGCCCTCGCGCACAGTCCTCCGAGCATCGGGGTGCAAAGTGTCCCTGCAATATCACCATCACCAGCACCACCACCACCACCACCACCACCACCACCACCATCATCATCATCATCATCATCATCTCTAGCACTATCTCCAGCACCATCTACAGTGTATCAGGCACTCGGAGATTGTCTCGGTATCGTGAATGACGCTCAGGACCAGTGGGCAATGTTGGTGGTGAGTAGTCCGCAGATAACATATTCACATATGGAATATCTGAACTGAGTGCTGAATGTTTTGGACAGTATTTTGTTTTCGTTATTGTATTTGGATCGTTGAGCCTGTGGGTTACAAATGGCTGGTTAGAAACCCTAGAGTTTCAAGGCTACGGCATACACGACAGTCTCAACGATTATGGACCGACCACAAGTACTATCATTTTGTTCGTCTTCGTACTTGCCCTCAGCGTGATAATCTCTGGGGTATATTTTATTTCTCTTAAAAATGCTACAAAGCATACCGTGTGGTTTACTGCTGCTGTCAAGTATGTTGTCACCCCACCTACGGTAATCAAAGGTCAGCGGTAACTGAGACTTATCATACATGTGTTCTAGTGCAGCTATGGGCTTAGGTGGTGTTATTTACTGTGCCTGGTTGGGACAATACCTTGTTGCGGTGGGCCTCTTTCTTTTTGCGGCATTTTATGCTTTCCTTCTCTTGAACTGGAGAGACTGAATGAGTTTTCCGGTCACGATGATAGAGAAAACCATGGATATTGCAGATAATTTTGGTCACGTTTTCACAGTTTCAATTCTTGGTGGGACTATAGCGGTTATTTTCGCGGTATATTTTATCATTACATTTGTTAGTGTGTACATCAGGTTCACACCAGATCCAAATAACCCAGCCTGTACTATGACCGGAGGGCTATGTTCCAAGGCTAAGCTCATCAGTTTATTGGTATATGTTATGTTTGGTGGATATTGGATGTCGGAGATAATAAAAAATAGCATTCACGTTAGTGTTTCTTGTGGTAAGTTGTCCTCTTTTGATCCCAAGTGAATCAAAGAGCTCCCTCCCGTTAACCCCACTCTAGTATTTTCGTCATGGTAGATAAGACCCAAGCGCGAAAAGAGTTCGTAAGCAGGTCATTACTAACTTGAGCAGGTATCTCCTTTCACATGAACCGGAAAGACTTCCAGATTACCCCACTCTTAAGGCTGTTAATAGAGCACTCTGGTACTCTTTTGGTTCGATAGTCTACGGCTCCTTGGCCTCATCAATTGTGCAATTTCTTCATCAACCTTCCTCTGTGAGTAGTGAGGGTGATCACCGGAGGGAATTTTCACGTTTCATTCATGCCACGGCATATCCTGCCGCATGGCTTCTCCAATTCTTCAATGTAAAGGCCTCTACATCACCTCATAATTTGGCTGCCACTGACTGAGAGCAGCATTACGCTTATTCACGCCTAGCTTTTATGAGCGGGGGGTATACTCAGAATGCAAAGAGGATTTCGAGACTGTTAAAAGAGCGTGAAATCGACGTAGTGGTCAATAATAACTTGGTAGGGCTCTTTTATTCTTATGAGAGGTCAAGCGGGGGTTGAGTAATTCCATGGCGTAGGTCGACCAGGTTTTGACAGCGGGCGCGGTATTCTCGGGCAATCTTTGCGCTATCTTTTCATATCTATATTTGATGAACACAAACCCTTCCTATAACAGCAATGGGGATTTCACCTCCCTCGTGATGGCGATATCCTTCTTGATCGGGTTGCAGATGTTCAATATTTGTCTGGTGTCTGTAAAGGTAGTTTAACTCTAATCCCCCTCTTGGTAAATCGCCATCAACGGCTATCTTCGATTCTAATACAGAGGTTTGCTGTTAGTCTGGCGTAGTTACAATCTGCACTTCCATGGCGAGCGATCCGGACACACTCAGGATGCACCATCAATCGTTCTTTTTTGCAATGGTGGGAGCTTACCACAAGGTTGCTGGAGTGTCAAGTTTTGATATTCAGAACATTCTTTAGGCCAACGGCGACTATACTAGGATTGATAGACAGAAAGAATTATTGTTTGTAGCAGGAGTACTTTGTCAATGTACTGTACTTGTGGCTGTTGCAGCCATCCTGTCGCTTTATTTTTCATACCTGTAATGTGCTCAATTTTTTGACGTTACGAGAATGACGATAATTAAATTTTAATCTTTCTTCAGTTTACTTTTCAGTGTCATACCAGAGAGATGTTAGGGTTAGGGGCTAATTATAGTAGACTTGAGGTTCAAAGTCGCCTAATGCCAAGGCGGAAGCACAAGTAGATTAACAACTCTGTCCCACCACCAGTGAGCTTAACTTTACTTCACACAGACTCCATGGGCAGAATTCCCAACGACAGACTACGGATCGCCCAATCCCCGCCAGAGATGCACAGCACCCAGCCGGCTCCCTTGCGGAGCCCGGCATCTCCGAGCTCCACTCATTCCCAAAGCTTTAGCAACACCTACATCCAACGATCGCGGCCGTATTTGACAGATGAGCAGATTGAAGAACGTCTGCAAAAGGACTCACAGACCGAGGCGAAGGAAATAAGCACACGGTTGAATGCTTGTGCCTGGATTATGAAAATTGGACATGCACTGCAGTTGTAGGTTTTTTTTCCTGTTTGCCCCTACTGTAAATATGTTAATAGCTAATACTTATCGGTGGTTCTGTAGTCCTACTCGAACGATGACTACAGCTACGATATTGTACCATCGGTCGCGGCTATTCTCTCGGAATCCTTACTCTGAGCAGCAGTATGTGGTATGTTTTGCTCCGGGATTGTACCAGGCGATTGGGTACACGGGGAAGCTGATTGAAAAACGCAGGACGTGGCGGCAGCGGCGCTCTTCGTGGCGTGCAAGATTGAGGACACGTTGAAGAAGTCGAGGGAGATTCTCGCTACTAGTTACAATATGCGACATCCGCAGCTTGAGCCTATTAATGCTGATTCTTCGGTGGGTGTCTGATGTTCTTTTAGCTGCTGCTGTTGCTGGTGGTTGGGCGATTACTGATGAGGAGGAATGAGTAATAGATTTTGGATGACACAGTTAAACGCATTATCGGGATTGAGCGCGTTATTCTTGAGTCTTCGTCGTTTGACTTCCGATACAGACATGCTCAGCCGTTTCTCATCAAATTTGCTAAGAAGTTTGAATGCTCTAAGCAACTCACCAAGTTGGCCTGGGATATATCCGTGGACGTGTACAAGACACTCTCGCCGCTGAAGGCTACCCCGCATGTTCTTGCGCTCGCATCGTTGGACCTTGCGATGAGGCTGGAGGATCAGGGGGTCGAGATCGAGTATGAGCAATTTGAGGCGAGTCGGGAGGTTGTGCTCTGTAAGTTTTCTACACCCTGGCTGTTATGCATATAGTTTAAATGAGTAGTAAAAACTAATACAATTCAAAAAACAGCCGTAATAGATGACCTCCTAGAACTATACACCAGCCACAATGTCCACACTATCGTCGGACTGAACTATGACAGCAACGTCTACCTCACCCAGCGCATTCAGCTGAACAAAGAACGAACACCCTACACAAACGGCCATGCAAGCCAGAATGGAACGAACTCCAATAACAATACCAGCCAAAACAACAACAACAATAGCAACAGCAATAACAATCACTACATTCACCCAAGCCGCGACTTCCTTAACACCTCCCCGGTAGAGCCCCCACCACCTGCCGCTCCCACTGTTGTGTCTGCCGTATACGCCGAGCGTGGAACCTACGACACTATCCGCTTCATGATTGATCCGGCACGGGAGAAGATGGAGAAGGAACAAATGAACGACTCGAGCAGATCGAAAGAACTTATGTCCCCCAATGGGATTAGCGCTAGTCCTTGGAGCGGGAGATCATAGGATGATTAGAATTTTTTTATTTTTATTTATTTTTATTTATTTTTATTTATTTTTATCAAAAAAAAATTCACTCCCGCCCCCCCTTTTTTTTTTTTTTGTTGGAGTTGTGATAACTTAATAGGTCGCATTTTTCTTTTTCTTTTGCTTTGTTTGCTCTTTTTTCTTCAAACGATACCGGTATTTCTGAAAGAAAGAAGAAAAAAAAAATATTATTTCCTCACGATAAGTTGATGGTTTTTGTATTGGGAAGGGTGGAGTTTATTGTTTTCGGTTTGATTGTGCATTTTTTGTTTTTATCCGTTGCATCTGTCCGAAGATGGAGGAAGGAGAAGGAAGACAATGCGAGGTTAATACACGAAGGGATCCAGTTGAAGAGGACGTTATATTCTATGTATCTGTACGCAGGGTTTTGAGCGGTCAACTTGAATTATGATACATCTACGAGTACAATTACCTACCAATGTAGATGTTTTTCACAAACTGATGGCATTGCTGCTACCCATACCCATACCCGTCCATCGTCCATCGTCTGTGGTAGATAGACGAAGTGAATAGAAGAAAATAGGGAAATTTGGTAAAGAGTTTTGATCAAAGTTTGTGTGTAATTCTTAACCGTATGAAAGACTTAAACTTCTATCCACTTGACATCAAGGTGGATCAAACTATATACTATCAAAAACCCAGCCTCATGAATGTCCATCCCTTCCGTTACATTACCGCTCCTCACTTCATCCTATAACACTCCTCGTTTCGCTCCTCGTTTCGCTCCAGTGCCACACCATCACTCCTCGCAGGAGTCCAGAGCCAGACCTCTCCTCGCAGGAGTCCAGACCATGCAATGCCGGAGGTTATCGTGAAGCAACTCCTAACATCCTCCGCTGCATAACAACATCGTCCAGTCCATATGACAAGAGTGATAAAACATGACGCACATCGCCGTCCATCAATGTTCCCCGGCAACTCATCGGGTGTGCACCAACTGCAGAATTACGTCCCCCATGAATGCGGCTTAAAAACATCCCCCTCCATCCCTCCCCCTCAATCACCAACCTGGACCTTCAACCACAGAATATCACCACCAAGAATACAACATGGCTTCGAAAAGACTATCAACCCTCATCCCGAGGTTCTCAACGAGCACTCCTATAATCAGGAGATGCACAATCACGCCAACTCTCCACCACCACCACCGCCCACAATTCCAAACAACCCTCCAACAATCCCACTCAAAAAAGTACTCCACCTCACCGAACACAAAACTTTACGACTACGAAGCCGTCTGCTCCCCCCCCTCCTCCTCCTCTTTCCCTTCCCCCGACCAACTAACTAACTAACCCCCATCACAGATCAAATCCCTAGCAACCTCTCCCCACTCAAAAGCCACGCTAATCGACGTCCGCGAGCCTGGAGAATTCGCCTCAGGCGCGATACCCACCGCGATTAACCTCCCCATCGCATCATCCCCCGACGCACTAACCTTGTCGCCGGAGGATTTTGAGGATCGGTTTGGATTCGCTAAGCCAAGTTTTGATGAGGAGGTTGTGTTTTATTGTAAAGCGGGGATTAGGAGTTCTGCTGCAGCGCAGGTTGCGGTTGGGGTGGGGTATCGGAAGGTGGGAGAGTATAGGGGGAGCTGGGTTGATTGGGAGAGGAGGGAGAAGGGGGTGTAGTTGGGAGGTTGGAGGTGGGGAGTGGGATGTGTAGGTGGATCGATCATCTGGGGATGTTACGGTAATTGAGGTCATTTCCAATTATTGGTTTCCAATGCAGTATCATCATATCGTAGCAAGTTTCCATATTTCGTTCACAATCTCAGCTAGTCTCACCCGGCACGAGCATATATAAGATAGAACCCAAAGAAAAAAACCCTAGGCATTACACCCAGAACCTCGCATACCGTATGCCGAATTATACACAATGGAAAAGCCTATACCACACCGGAAGAGGCGCCACCCAGTAAATTTCACCCAACCAGTTTTTTACTTTTTTTGGATTCCCTGTATGATAACAAAAAGGAAAAGAGAAAAAAAAAACTCCAGAACAACCCATTTACGCATCAGTGGTAACTCTTCCCTTGGGATTGGTGACCTTGACGCCCAATGTCTTAGCCTTAGCAATGATTTCGATACGCTTCCGGGATGAAACGGCATGGCCAATCCTAGATTCTGTAGTTAGCTATGTGTGGTATGGTTGAATTGTGGAGGAGGGTTCGTACTCGGCAGCGTATGTCTTGTTGTGCATAAGGAGAAGGTCGAGGTCGGAGGTGTTCTGGACGAGGAAAGCCTTGTGTCCAGAGGGCATCATGTGGCGGGTCTTCCTATTAGATCCGAAACCGATCTATAATTCCCCCCACCCAATCCGTCAGATAACCAATTCCGACCGTCATAACTTCATATACTGCAAAATCCTCCTTGAGTTTCCCAACCTTCCCTTCCTTCCCGAGAGTTTGAACGTACCGAGGGCATGACGGCCTGTCCCTTAAAGCGTCTTCTAACTCTGTTATCAATACCCTTGGGTTTCCTCCATGCCGCCTTGACAGTCTTGTAGCGGTCACTCTGGTGGCTATCATTTTTTTCCCAATAACGTCAGTCTCGTGCCCACAAAAATTCCCTCCGTAGTCGTAGTAGTTCGAATTGCAGGAGCAATGTGGGAAAAAAGGAGGTTCCTTACCGATTGAACCTCTTGGTCCGCTTCTTGACGATCGGGATATGCTTTTTGGCGGCGGTCATCTTGATAGCGAGAAAGAAAAAAGAGTCAGAATAACAGCACTTTTTTCCAATAAAAACGTAAAATCGGCGAGAATTTTCCCCCGGCACCGTATTGAATTGAATGCTCACCTTGTCGACAAATCGGAGGTTGGTGTGTGGGAAAAAAGGGTATTGTTGTCGGTCGGTTGTCGTTAGTCGTAAATTGCTGGACAAGCTCTGGGAATTCAAGACCACCAAACAATTTTGGTGGAAAGTGTGTTGTGTGCGGATTTAAGAGTGACTGTCTTCTTACCCTACTTTAGTGATAACCCTGTGGAGCTCGATGCTTGGAGGGAGTTCTTGGCGGCGGGGGGTTACTAAGCCCCGCTAAATGAAAAGTGGTTTTGTTGCTAGCTGCACGTGGTAGCGCGCGGCGGATAATAAGTCCAAAACAAATCCCATAAACACAAGAAACAACAACCCCAATCGACCTTTAATCTCTACCCCTCCCTCCCCACCATTCTCACGACTGATCAACATGAGGGTCGTTGAGATTATTATCGATGCAGGTATTCCCGGATGGAGAAGAGTGCACTACGGCGGCGACTAACGTTGTTATTCTAGGGCTTCAAATCCTACGCTGTCCGAACAGTCATTACCGGATGGTGAGTTTCCTTTGCTTTGCTCAACTGAGACTTTTCCCAAGCTAAATACTCTTGCAGGGATGAGAGCTTCAATTCAATCACTGGTCTCAACGGTAGCGGTAAATCGAACATCTTGGATGCGATATGCTTTGTCCTGGGAATTACAAACATGACCACCGTTCGTGCGCAGAATCTTCAGGTGTGTAACTGCGCTCAAACTTCTAGCTACCCAAGACGCTAACCTAGTTGTAGGACCTAATTTATAAACGTGGGCAAGCTGGTGTGACGAAAGCGAGTGTTACTATAGTCTTTGATAACTCAGACAAGGCAAAGAGTCCTATAAATTACCAAGATTTCGCACAGATAAGTGTTACTCGACAGGTATGATCCTTGACTCCTTGAGGTTGCTGGGCAGTGGTGCTGAAGGTTGGGCAGATCGTATTAGGGGGGACGAGCAAATACCTCATAAACGGTTCTAGAACTCAGCAACATGTTGTCCAGACACTGTTCCAGAGCGTCCAGCTCAATATCAACAATCCGAATTTCCTCATTATGCAAGGTCGAATCACCAAAGTGCTAAATATGAAGCCTACGGAAATTCTATCGATGATCGAGGAAGCTGCAGGAACTCGAATGTTTGAGGATCGAAGAGATAAGGCGTTAAAGACTATGTCAAAGAAGGATAAGAAGGTCGAGGAGATCAACGAACTTCTGAAGGAGGAGATTGAACCCAAGTTAGACAAACTAAAGATGGACAAACGAGCATTTTTGGACTTCCAACAAGCGCAGAGTGATTTAGAACGATTGACGAAGATTGTTGTTGCGCATGACTATCTTAAGAACCAGGCAAGTTCGTTGTTGGTTGGTTGGATTGTAGAATTGGTACTGACGACTCAACAGGAGAAAGTCAACCGCTCAGCAGCAGATCTAGAAGCGAAGAAGCAACGCGGAAAAGACATAGACGATTCCGCAAAGCGACTAAAATTCGAAATAGAGAATCTCGCCGAAGACATTAAGAGGGTCAAGCAACAGCGGGAGAGGGAGCTCCGGAAGGGGGGGAAATTTCAGGCGCTTGAAGATGAAGTGAAGGAGATGTCCCACGAAGCTGTTCGACTTACAACTGTGCTCGATCTAAAATCGAGTAGTATAAACGAGGAGAAAAAGAAGCGGGAAGAGATTGGGAAGAGTGTTAAGGAAATAGAAAAATCACTGGCGGAGAAGACGAGAATATATGATCAGCTGAAGAAGGGATATGATGCAGCGAAGGCAGAGTTCGATGAGTTGAGTGGAGAGTCTGAGAAAAAGGAGGAGCTTTTACAGACTCTATTGACAGGAGTAGCTTCAAAAGAGGGTCAAGAAAGCGGTTACCAAAATCAGTTACAAGGTTAGGAATCCGAATCTATCCCAGAGACATTGGGACTAACACCTTTGTAGAGGCAAAGTCGCGAGTTAGTGCAGCGGCAACGGAGCAAGAACAAGCTAAGCTGAAGATAATCCACTTTGAGAGCAGGATCAAAGAAGAGGGACCAAGGGCAAAGAAGGCCAAGGAACAGAATGCAACGCTTTACAAGGAGTTAGATGGTCTGCGAGCAGCTGCAAAGAAGCTCGAGGCCGACTTAAGCAAGCTTGGTTATGAGAGTGGAAAGGAGGAAGACATGCAGAAACAAGAAGCAACTCTGCAAACCAGGATTAGAGAGCTTCAAGAACAAGCTGATGGCCTAAAAAGACGAGTTGCTAACATCGACTTTAACTATTCTGATCCTACTCCGAACTTTGATAGATCAAAAGTCAAGGGTTTGGTGGCTCAATTGTTCACTCTTGACGAGGATAAAGCGGAGGCCGGGACTGCTCTGGAAATTACTGCTGGAGGAAGACTGTACAATGTCGTTGTCGACACACAGGTTACGGGTACTCAACTGTTGGAGAATGGGCGGTTAAGAAAGCGGGTTACAATCATTCCCCTCAATAAGATTGCGGCGTTCAAAGCTTCTGCCGAGGTAACTAAAATTCCTGATTATCTATGACTGGGACTGAGCTAACTTTTATTGATAGAAAATTGCAACTGCTAAACGCCTTGCTCCTGGAAAAGTCCACCTGGCCCTCTCGTTGATAGGCTATGATGAAGAGATATCTGCGGCAATGGAGTTTGTCTTTGGATCTACACTCATCTGTGCGGATTCTGAGACGGCAAAGACAGTCACCTTTGACCCCAATGTTCGGATGAGGTCGGTGACTCTTGAGGGTGATGTCTATGATCCTTCCGGAACTTTGTCCGGAGGATCTGCGCCTAACTCTAGTGGAGTTTTGGTCACCCTCCAGAAGCTCAATGGCTTGAACCGACAAATCGAGCAGCACCGCATAGAGCTGCACGAGCTACAACAGATAATGGCTAGAGAGAAAAAGAAGATGGATATGATTAAGAAGGTTAAGCAAGAGCTAGACTTGAAGAATCACGAGATCGGCTTGACCGAAGAGCAGATCAATAGTAATTCTTCGTCTAACGTAGGTTTCCAGTTTTGCGTTGCTTTGTTTTATGAATCAGCGATAGCTAACTGTTTTCGATAGATCATCCAAGCTGTCGAAGAAATGAAAGAGAATATTGTGCAGCTGAAAAAAGAAATCGTTGAAGCGAAGGCACGACAAGCCCAAGCCAAAACCGACGTAAAGAATATCGAACGAGATATGAATGAATTTAAGAACAACAAGGGGGGCAAGCTTGCTGAACTCCGAGCTTCGCTTGAAGCGTTGAAGAAGCAAGTTAGTAAACAATCACAGACAATGAAAGCTGTGCAAAAGGAGTATCAGGGTGCACAGCTTGAAAGAGGTAAGCTAACCTTCGATTCAAAACACATTTTTCAGTGCATATCTAATACCCTGTTTTAGAACAAGCTGGAGGTGATCTTGCAGCTGCCCAAGAACAGCTCGAGGAGGCAGATATGGCAGTTAAGACAATACAAGACGAGGTCGCCGAACTCGAAAAAGAACAAGCCAAGATCAAGGATCTTCATGATGTAGCACTCGCCCAACTCGAAGATGAGCGCGCCAAGCTCACAGGTTTCGACGAAGAGCTTAGAGAGCTTGAGAATGCCACTCGCTCCAAAAATGCACGTATCACCGAAGAATCACTGGAAAAGCAAAAGCTCGGCCACGAAATCGAAAAGTTCCATAAAGACCAGCAAACCGCCACAGAGCTGGTCGCCAGAATGGAGCGCGAGCACGAGTGGATCGAAGACGAGAAAGAGCAATTCGGCCGGCCGGGGACACCCTACGACTTCAAGGGCCAGAACATCAGCGAATGCCGTTCCTCGCTCAAGAAGCTCACCGAGAGGTCCCAGAATATGAAGAAAAAGATCAATCCCAAGGTCATGAACATGATCGACTCTGTCGAGAAGAAGGAGCAAGCTCTCAAGAACATGTTGCGCACCGTCATCAAGGACAAAAAGAAGATCGAGGACACCATCCTCAGTCTGGACAAGTACAAGAAAGAAGCGCTCGAGAAGACGTGGAAGAAAGTCACTGGAGACTTTGGCCAGATATTCGCGGAACTCCTACCCGGCAGTTTCGCAAAGCTGGAGCCACCGGAAGGGAAAGACGTCTCTGCCGGTCTCGAAGTCAAGGTGTCTCTCGGAAAAGTGTGGAAACAAAGTTTGACGGAATTAAGTGGTGGACAACGGTTAATCCCCTCCTGCCTCCCCATCTCACTTTTCTCTCTCAATTGCTAACATGGCGAAATGCTACTAGATCCCTAATAGCCCTCTCCCTAATCATGGCCCTCCTCCAATTCAAGCCTGCGCCAATGTACATCCTGGACGAAGTCGACGCAGCGCTGGACCTGTCGCACACCCAGAACATAGGAAGACTGATCAAGACGCGCTTCAAGGGGTCGCAGTTCATCGTGGTCAGCCTGAAGGACGGCATGTTCCAGAATGCAAACCGGGTGTTTAGGACTAGGTTCGTTGATGGGACTTCGGTTGTCCAGACTATGTAGTTAGTATTAGTAGTAGTACGGTAGTATTTGTTTGTTTTGCTTTGTTTTGCTTTCGGCTTTGTAGAGATTTTCTTTATGATTAGTGTGATACCGGTTGGTGGTTTATGTTTTGGTTCTCCTTTTTTTCTTCGGATATTTATCATTGGCTGGGTGGGTTATAATGAGGCTTCTGGGTTATGATTATATAATACGTGGTGGGATTTTTTTTATTTTTTTATGAATGAATGATACAGTAGTGCTGTAAGTTAACACTTGAAGTTACTTTCGGGGAACAATGAGTTTTTATAGAATTAAATTTATTTGTTTCCTAAATTAAGGCTATATCTTATATTGTACTGTAGGAGCAGAAGTCACAAGTATGTCTGGATCATCAGATAACACTGCGAGATCTAATCTTATCACCATCTAGCCCTTCCTTCCTTCTACTCGATCCCCCACGCCTGGCAACCCTGAGGCATCGCTGCCCGGCAAGCCGGGTGGAAGAGAAGAAAGGAAGAAAGAAAGGAAAAAAAAAAAGTTAGCAGAGCACCTCAATGAGCAAGCGCCGGCACTCGAGGTCTCGGGGGGTCCCTTGCTAGTTCACGGTACTGTACAGTACAGTCATGTTAGCTTCAAGCATACGGCACTGTACGGTAGACACTTCTCAAATGATACAATTTCACAATTTCATACTGATAGCAAAAAA
>ML120363.1:182151-196555 GCA_003788595.2 Choiromyces venosus 120613-1
AAAAAAAAAAAAAACTATCCCCCCCCCTTCACCCCATGCATACACTTTCCTACAGTAAGTTAATCATCAAGATAATATAAAAACAAACTCTAACTTGAAAAAAAAAAAAATTAGAAAAATAACCACCCTGGAGGAGAAAGATTTTTGACAAAAAAAAAAAGCTACAGCATCGTAGGAAGAAACGAAAATGAAATAAATAAAAAAGAAACCCAAACATCAACTCCCATCCACCCATTCCGCCCCTTCCCAAAACAAAAATAACGCCTAAGAAGAAATATTATAGAAAGGAAAAAAGAAAAAAGAAAAAAAGTAGAAATAATACCACCACAAGTATCTGTAATGAAGAGAGAGAAAGAAAGAAAGAAGCTATACACATACCCTCCCGGTCCGCGGCCCGACTAGGTCAATGAAAAAGCTCAGTATGAACCAATCAATCACAAGCCATCTACGCCCCAATAGCCAAACACTCATCCAACAACCCCTTCAACTGCTTCCGATCCTCGACCGCGGCGCCCTCCCAACCATCTACATCCACCTCGTCTGCGAAGACAATCTCACTATCAACCTCATAATCCCTCTCGAACCAGCCGCCAGCCATAACCCTCTTCTGACTCAGCGGCAATTGCGCAAGCAGATTATCCCCCAGCGTAAGACTAAGTCTGACATCGTGCATGCCCAGCAGGGGGCGTTCGTTGGGGGGCGTCCATGTGCCCTTTGGGTGGAGTTTGCGGTACTTGTCTGTCTGGATGTAGTTGGGTCCGTTGGAGCGGACGCGCGAGATTATTGTTGAGAGGATCTCCTTGACGAATGTCTCTGCCGCTACGTTCATGAAGTTTGCGGCTTCGGGAGTGCAGCCGTTGTGCACCCCTTCCTCGTAGCAGATTGGGAGCATGCGTTGACGGATGTTCTCCACGTCTGGGAATTCTCCGGATTCGCTGGAGAGGGTCATTGTGTAGCGGTTTTTGATCTCGGATTCCCAGTCTTTTGAAAGGGGTGGGATGTTAGCTTGTGATAAGAAAGGATGCGCGGGGGGGGATGAGTACTTGTTTTAAGAGTTGCACTCCTCGGGGGAAGAGCGTCGGGGATCTTGACTTGCTTTGCTAGATGATAATCTTGAAGCATACTACCGAGCATATCTTCGACGTCTCCAAGCTGTTTATGTCGTCAGTAATCATACCTCGATAAACATCTAGAGATCAGAGTAGTAACAAACCGGCATAGGAACCTCCTTGATTCTTCTCCTCTCCCTCGCCGAAATCGCCATAACCTCCTTCTTCAACCTCTTCTCATTGACATCACCAGCCGGCATCTTCGAAAGTGTGCTTGGCTTATCGGTAGCAGACACCCACCCCGCAACATCCGTCGGCGGCGAGTCCCTTGCCGAATTTCCGTACATGGCTAACAACAGTTGGTTATGCATTCGTATGGTGGGTCCTTTGATGAAACTTGCGATGCACGAAGTTAACTCCTCACGGTTGAGGCGGCCTAACGAACGTAGGGTATGTATGTAAGCTCCCATTCTTGGAATCATCGTCGTCGCACTCCTGCCGTAGGCCCTCAGGCGCAATTTACTTAAAAATAGAGGGGGACAAACCAGTTAAGAAGCCTCCGAGAGCTTCCTTATATATCAGCCAATTTTCCAGCCCGACATGAGTCTTAAGAGCTTCATAGAGAGGCTTCTCATCGATACGAGGTATGGCAGGAGGCCCTCGAGGAGCAGCTGGCTTAGATGTTGTTTTTGTAGCTGTTGAAGCTCCGGTTGATTTCCCTGCAGTTGGCGGGTGTGTGTTTGAGCTTGAGGTCGGACGACTTGTAGGTGTAGTTGCGTCCATTGCGCGATGTAATTGTGTTGAGTGCTATCGGTCGTAGCAGAGAGAGAAAGTGACCAAGTCGCGTTTTGGGAGCGCAGGGCAGGATTGATGAGGTAAGGTAAGTTAGGATTGTTTATAGTGGGCGATGAATTTTCTCTGTTGAACGGAAATATCTCGTGTTTGTGTGGTGGGGTACAGGGCAGAGGTTACAGGTTGCTAGGTGGGAAGGGAGGAAATGAGGAACAAGTAGATCGGGAATTGCAGTCGAATTAAGGTTTGATTACCCGGCGGTTGGGCAAGGTGAGAAGTGTAGGGGCTCTGCGCCTCCCCGACTTCCGAATTGCGTTGTGATTTATACTGTATCTGTTCATTATGAGGATGCAGCATAAGAGAATTATTATAGAATTTCATCCTAAAAATATACTATACTATAATACTATAACAGTTGAGGTGGGGAAAAAGACCGGAGGCAAAAAAACAGAAAAAATTGTGTTGAGGTTTAGGAACTCAGCTCTATCATATACCAGAATATTTAAATACGCTAAATCCTGCTGGAGCCCCACAAGTTACAGTTAAAGGTTGGTGTGCTGATAATGTTGTATCATACCAGAATTTGAACTCCAGGCAGGGCTTATGTAACAGTATACATATCAAAGTTACTACTCTTTTAAGAAATTTAATTCAGGATAAGTTTGACCTTTTCCCCTTAAAACCGAAAGTATTACTAATTTGGAATTATTGGGCGAAGCCCAATCATATACTTTGCCTCCCTCTTCAGATTTCCTCTCTTGAAGCCAGATTTGGTGGGTTAGGGTTACCGTAATAGTAGAAGGTGGCCAAAAAAAAAAAAAAAAAAAAAAAAGTGAGATCCACTATCACGAACAACCACTCACATTACATGTGGATTTATTCTGCATTTTTTAAAAATCAAAGTTACCCTGCAATTCTGTTCTATTGTAAAATATTTCTCAGGAGTGCATTTCCCTCGCCCATTCATGACGTTCCGCGGCAGTCCTTGTGGGTAAAAAGTATTATTATGAGAGGAACAATGAAAGGGGTAGAAGTATTAATTCCACAAATTTATATTGCTTCTCAAGCCTCTTGAGATCTTTCTACCAACCTTACATAGTTTCAATTTCTTGTCACAGTGAGGATAGCCTTTATTATAACCATGAACAAGGCCCAAGGTCAATCCCTTTCTCATGTCAGCATAGATTTCAGAGACAATACCTTTAGTCATAAACAACTCTACGTAGCAGTGTAGCTTTGTCTCAAGCAACCAGTAGTGAGTAGGTCAAGGTTTTATTACTAGGCAGTAGTGCCCTTCCACCCCACTGTAAAAATATCGTCTACAGGGAAGTTTTTAGTAGCCATTAGTATTTTCAGTTGTTTTTTTCTTGTACCAGTCTCTCCTTTGTTGGCAGGGTCTGTAAGTCACCTAATATTATTGTTCAAAGTATTTCAGTCACACTATATAAAAAATGCAGGCTACATTCTTGCAAGTAGCAGTTCATATCCTATATCCTATACAATATTGAATCTTCTCCAACCTGTGTCTGATTTCATTCTTTTGTGTTGAAATAATTTACATTGATCACCGCTTGCGGCACCATGTTGTTCGCACATGAGCCATTACTTATACAATAAAAAATGAAAGTCTAGCTATATCATAGTTAAATTTCCATAGGAACTCATTATTGTTGGATTTCTTTTAAAAAACGAAATAACCCAAACACAAAACGCACTACAATCAGGCCAGTTCATCGGTAACGTGGTAACACCACGACTAGACAAAGATGCTCTCATACGAGTATAATATTGACAGGAAAACCCCAAAACCCGGTGCCCAAATAACAAAATCTCACGCCTAGCAACAAGCCAAAAGGAAAAACAGGAGTAATGAAGAGAGAAAAGAAAAGAAAAAAGAAAAAAACGGCTGTCTTGGGGACAACTCTAACAGGTGATAAAGTGTTTTTTTTTCTTTTTTTCTCATGATTATGCATGCCCCTTAGCAGCAGCTTGCTTTCGATCCATCTCCTCCATCCTACGGCGAGCAGCTAGGATCATTTCATCCCGTTTATTCTGATGCGCCAGCTGTCTGTCCGACTTGGTCTGGGGAGATTTACCCTTTCCCGAGAGGGTAGACGACGAAGAGGCATCCCCTTCGTGAAGGCGGGCGTGAAGGTTGTACCTAGTGATTAAGTCTTGATACCCCCCAACTCGGGAAGACGAAGCTCCCGAGGTGTTTTGGGCAGCTGTTCGATGTGTAGCAGCTGCAGGCGCAGGTCTGGCAGCGGAGGAATTTAAAGGAGTAGCAACCGGTGCCGGAGGCTAATGAAAGCGCCAAAGTTAGTTTCCACCCTAACGAGGTATCTTCTAGGATAAACCAATTACCTCAGGAAGTCCTCCAACAGCTAGAATCTTCTCCGTCGCGATCTCAATGTTTCCACCGTTCCGTATGAGCTCAGCTTGTGCTGCTGCCATAGACACTTGAGGGAACATTCCAGTCAAGAGGAGAGACTGCTCTTGTATCCTTCGCTGGTCGACAACTGGTGATCGAGTTGGCGAAACACTGTTGGGATCCGAAGATTTGAAGAACCATCTGAAGACAAAGTATCCCACCAGAAGACAGGCCGCCACCTGAGGCAAACCAAGGCTATCGGACTGAGACATTTAATTATTTTACTGTCCTGTTTTTTTTTGTCGTATGTATAAGAGGTTTCGTTAAGCTTGTGAATTGGTTGTAGGTGGTGGGGTTGGAGCCCAAAAGAACGGGGAGAGGGGAGGGAGGCAAAGGTTGGTTGCAGTCTACAAGTAAAAGAGAGCTGGAATAGAAAAGGACTTTCTCGGATCCGGGAGCAACATCCTTTGGGTCGGCGTTGCAACCAGGCTAAGCCACCAAAGGTACAATACAAACTCGCAAGCCAATTTGACTCGAGAACTTTCCATGTAATCAATAGCACGTGACGTAATCAAGAATTTTCATTGCTGAGTCATCGATGTGGGATTTAAATATTTTTTTTTGCGATTCAAGTTCCACACTCCCACCTTTTTCGCCCCACCAAGCAAACGGTAAAACTTCTGAACCTCTTCTATTCGAGACGCTGAATTGATACACCCACAATTGCCGGTGGTGAGCGATAATCATGAGCTTCATTCCTCCAGTATTACCCAGAGCTGTCCGTGTTCTCCGGGCATCTTCAAATCCTATCTCAAATTTCAGACGTTTTCATAACCCGACAGTCCTGAGGCCATTTCCGGTCCCGAGAAACTCCAATCGCTCGCAAAGAAGGGTATGTACTTCTCTACACTGTTCTCTACAGAATATCGTTACAATTAACTAATTCATATCTTCTCTACAGTCTTTTCATAGCACTCCAAGGTCGCAAACAGCAGTAAAGGATCCTTACTCCGCCCTGGGCGTCACCAAAACCGCTTCCACCTCCGAGATCAAGAAGGCATACTATGCATTGGCGAAGAAATGGCACCCAGACCAGAACAAGGAGCCCGAAGCGAGAGAAAAATTTCAACAAGTCCAGTCAGCATACGAGATCCTGTCAGACCCGGCGAAGAAGGAACAATTCGACCAGTTCGGCGAAGCAGCGTTCGACCCAAATGCGGGATTCACTCCCGGCGCTAGAGCAGGAGGGTTCGGTCAGGGGGGATTCAGCGGATTTGGTGGGAGCTTTTCATCAGCAGACTTCTCGTTCGAGGACTTGTTTGGTGCTTTCGGCGGTGGGGGCGGCAGGCGGGGGAGGAGGGGTTTTACAGAGGAAATAATGCTTGGTGATAATATTGAAGTAAGTTGTCCTTTCTAACTCCTAACATGTAACGGAATGAATTGACCGAAAAAAACACAGGTCGAAGCAACAATTTCATTCATGGAAGCTGCAAAAGGAACTTCAAAAGACATCCGCATCCACCCACTCATGCAGTGCAAAACCTGCACAGGCACGGGCATGAAATCCGGCACCCAGAAGGAGAGCTGCGGTCGCTGTGGCGGAACCGGTACCCGCGTGCACTTCATGCAGGGCGGTTTCCAAATGGCCTCGACGTGCGATACCTGCAGCGGGGCGGGTGTGATCATCCCTCGAGGCTCGGAGTGCGGGACCTGCCGCGGATCCGGGGTGACGAAGGAGGAGCGAACAATCAAGATCGACATCCCCGCCGGCGTGGACACTGGCATGAAGATGCGGGTAGACGGGGAGGGTGATGCCCCGACGGCGAATATCCCCGGCGCTCCGTCCAAGTTGAGGAGGGGGGACTTGTTCGTTCATATCCGCGTTGCGCCGCATAAGGATTTTAAGAGGAAGGGGTCCGACATCCACTACACTGCTGCGATACCTTTGACCACCGCTATCTTGGGAGGCCAAGTCAAAGTCCCGACGCTGGATGGGGAAGTGGGGATTAAAGTCCCTCTGGGCACAAACACCGGAGACACGATATCTATTGGCGGACGAGGCATGCGGGGGATCAATTCCTCCAGACACGTCGGAGATCTAAAAGTTGAATTCAAGCTCCACCTTCCAAAGTAAAACCCTCCCCTCCCCAACCCTTCCGATCTCTACCACTTCTACTACCAGTACATACTAACAAAACAATCACCAGATCATTAACAGCCCGCCAAAGAACCCTCTTAGAAATGCTCGCCGACGAATTCGACGACAAGACCGCTAAGCGGATAATGAACGTCAATTGTGAAAAGTACAACCCTACCACTACTACTGCCCCATCCAACACCAACCATCTTGGAGGTCATACTAACCAATCACCAACATCCAGAGATGGGACCTCCCCCTACGAACAGCACAAGAACGAAGGCTTCCTAAAACGTGCCTGGCACAACCTTACCCACCAGCACGACGACATGCCAAAAGACGACGACGACGACGACCAGAAGAAGAAGGCTTCGGGATCTGGCTAAACCGGAATAATGTTCAAGAAAACAGAAACGGCCCCGAGGAAAAAAAAAAAAAAAGGAGGGGGGGCAGCATAACAATCAATCAACGCAAGTTATCTTTTATAAAAAGCACAAAAGTCCAGTGGAGAAAAAAGAGGAGTTTATCTGGAGGTGTTTTTTTCCCCTCTTTTCTTATTCTTCTATTACTATCTTGCGTTTTTTTCCTCATCTTAACGATCCTAACAACAGCGCCGACACTGACCATCATGACGACAATGGTGAAAAAAGTCTTCATACTATCACAAACTTTTTGGAAATCCTTTTTTCATCTTATTTTGTCTTAGTATAACATCACTCCCGTCACCATCGTCATACTATTCTTTTTTGTGATGGAGGTATTTGTATTTGTATTGTATATTTTATTTTTACTCCACTGCTTTTTAACTCGGGCTTTTTCGTTTGATTGTATTGTATTATAAGGGTTTTTAGAAGCCCGTTCTGGTTGTTACGGTAGATTTTGTGGAATTTTGTATGGTTATTGTATTGGGGGAATTGCTTGCTTGCTGGGTTCTTGATGGAGGAAGGGCTCCCAGAGGGTTTGTGAACTTTGCTATAACTAACTAGCTAGCTTGCGGAACTGAGGAAGGGAATACAACATTTTTTTTATTTTTACAATCGGAAACCGGTACTGTACATATGAACCCCGGGAGTGATCATTGACGTAGGGGACAGTTGATTGCTCGCCGATCGGTGGTGATGAAAGTTCATGAAACCTTGATCGGGTACCGTATGGTAGGGTAGCCCTGTCGTTTCGGAAGCTTACCGTACAGCAGTTGGCTAGGATCAAACATCAAAGTTGACTTTTAAGCCTCAAACCTCCACCCATTTCATTCATCCGTTGCCCACACTCCAACTCCAACCCACCACACCCACAGCCCACAATGTCAGAAGACAAAAAAAACGCCTACGGCACCGAAACCGGTGGCGACACTGTACCTCTCCCTCCCTCCCCCTCCCTCTTCCATCTCCCCCTCCCTGCCAATTCGATTCAGGGATTTCCTTCCCGTCTCCTGGAAGCTTTTCTTTTTTTCTTCTTCCGGTAAGTTTGGCTTATCAACTCTCTCTTCTACCCTTTTTTTCCTTTCCCTTTCTCCCCTTCTTTCTCCCCTTCTTCCTCCCTCTCTTCCCTTCGCTCGCTTGCTGGTCAATCGTTGGCGATTCTTTTCGAACCCCCTTTCATCCAAACATGTCATAATGGAATCGACATTGCCAACGGGAGGCTGTAACTACCGTGACCTCTCCCAACCCATCGCAAACAACTGTGGATGCCAGCGTTTCTGGCTACGCAAAAAGGCACGCAAAGGCCGGAGACGGAACCGAGCACCGCCACGCGTCAATCGAATCAGCGAGGAACGGCAGCTATTGATTGAGAACGAGACAGCGGGCTCAACTTCCGCAACCTTTCGGCAAGACTACCAAGAGGAGGAAGACAACGACGACGAGGATGTAGGGAATTGTTACTGCGGCCATCACGCTTGCTTTCATTCGATCGATCACCCGCCTAGTACTGCTGCACTCGCGCAGAACTCCTCGAGACGCTATTCGCTACAGATTTCGGACACGGAGACCTCTATTCGCTTGGATCGGTCGGGTGCAAACTTGGCAGCTAGTGGGATTTCAGTGGCCAGTGGGACGACGACGGAGCGGGATGCGTGCTCTTCCGAACAGAGTGCTTCCATGGTCACTGCTAGGCGGATCAAGTCACATTACCAACCATCGCAACTCGGCAGCGAGCATGGGTCAAAGTCAAGTACCCAGAATACCAATACCCCAATCATGGATCCGACTCCCATGATCCTAGACCCGAAAAATCAATTGGAAGCCACTACTACATCTGTCAAAACCCTCCAGTCGATGACTGCCTCCACTACTACAGTCATTCCGCCATCTGAGACCGAGATAAGACAAGGACTCGCTGACCTGAAAAGGGATGTCACAGCATGCCTCGCATTCCATCGCGCTAACGGAGACCAGCTCAAATTGCAAAATGAGAGGCTTGAAACTGTGGAAACATTCGGCTCGGTGCTGGAAGAGCTGAAGGATAGGATTGAGTTGATGGAGGATCGGAATATTGAGTGCGAGAACAAGGTGCTAAGTTTCGAGGATCGTCTCGGCGATCGTCTAGCTCCCGTGGAGGCGTTTCTCGAGTCTCGCAGTGAAAAAAGGAAGCACTCACGACAAGGTGACGGCAGTGTTCGACGGAAACGGCGGAGGCACGAACCGGAAGCCCTAGGTGACAGTAGCAGTCAGCAGGAAGTCAAGGCGACAACTATTGGGAGTTTCACATCTACCATAAGCACATCCAATAGCTTTTCGGGAACCTCTTCGTTAAATACTGGGGGGAGCAAAGAATCAACTAATGCTCGCGTACTTGGGGTACTGGAAGGCTACGAATCTAGGTTTTTGGAACTCGAGGACGTTGCCCCACCCACGATCTCTCGTCCATGGGTGGTTGAAGTAGTCCTACTCCCGCCGGCGCCATTGAAGGGTGTGTGGATTGATCCGTACGCTCAACCAGATTCCGGAACCCAATACGAAAGTAGCAATCCCCAATCCACCAACACCACCAACACCACTTCCGGTCTTACATACTCTCGCCGGGCGTTGGGCGAACCCGAAACTCCTGGCATGGTTCCGAAAAGCTTTGGCATAACGCGCAGGATTTACCGTCGCTTGTACAGTCGTGGGTTCGTTAGAACACTAGCGATCACCGCCGGAACCGCTAGAGATGTCGCCGTTCAGATAGAAGCGAACTTTTCCGAACTCCTTGACTGGTGCCGCTCTTTCGAGGCCGACTCTCAAGCTTCTTCATTCTCCCAGCAGGCTTCCACCACCACCACTCCCACAAAACCCTTAATGTGCTCCAGTGCCTGGCAGCCTCTCCGTAAAGTTCACAAACAAACCCTCCTCGAATTCCTGCGACCGGGAGAAATGATGGATGGGATTTGGACAGTTGAATTCCTCCGCGGGACTTGCATGATGAAAGGTCAGCGAAATGTTTTATATATCACACCCCTTTCGTCAAACAGTTCATCGACAATGAGTTGGTCCGACATTAAATCGCTACCAAAATTCGCCCATACACCCGTTGAGGGTGAGCCCCCCCTTGATGTCCCGAAGCCGGAGGAATCAGATGACGAGTGCTGGAGTTACAGACCCATCCTGGACGATCCCGTCATATCCTTTACTACAGCTATCAACAGCCCCGGTTCATCATTCGGACCTTTCCAATTAGAAGAGGAAGTCCCAGACCCCCCGGGCGTCCCCAGCCCACCACTCCCCGTACCCTTCCCCTTCCGCCGAAGGAACCGAAAGAGCTCAATGACATCCAGTAGCACCAGCGGAAGACGCAAAATCGGACGAAAGTTTTTCGGAGGTAGTGCTGCAAGCCCTGCTAATAATACCGGAAACGTAACCCCAGTCAGCTGCATCGCGGGTGCGGGGAGGAGCGGCTCTTACCCGCCCGATCGGTGCGCTGGCGTCGGTGGGTTGATCCGCCGAGCGAGTAGCGGTAGTAAAGGTGAAGGAGGTGCCAGAGAAGACGAATGGGAATTGAGCCCTGCTACCCTCGGCTGGTTCACGCAGCACCCGCTGGATGAGAGCTGCGATAGCTCTGATGGGGATAGTCAGCACACGACGCTTGGTGGTGATGAGGTAGAGGAGGAAGAGGACACTGAAGAAGGAGGTGCCGATGACGGAGATGCTGAAGATGATGTAGACTGCGGTTACGAAAGCGCTGATAGGGAGAGTAATGACTCTTGATTTCTTATCCTTCTATTTGAGTTTACATACCATATATAACGTTCTTTTATAGAAAAAGTCTTTCTTTTTTTTTTTCTTTGTATTAATCTATCTATTCCCTTTATTATAGTTACGACCGCTCTTTCCTCTCTTTCTTTTTTTTTCTTTTTTTTCTTTTCTTTTTTTCTTTTAAATACCATCTTTTGCTCATATTAGCGTAGCGGGCAGCGATGTTTTTTTTCTTCTTATTATGCCCTGCTTTTCTTAGTGTATTTCGAGTGGTAATATTATTATTATCATCATCATAGTCATGACGGGTTAGGATTGGATTGGACTGGACAGGACAGGATAGGATAGGATATAGGCGGTGTCAAGAATACCGAGAGTAAGAGTGGGTTTTAAATAATAGAGAATTTTTTTATTTATTTTCAACTGAAAATACTTTTGTGCATTGGGGATTTTTATATTTTTTTTGGCGGGAGGATAGGGCACAGTACTGCACTCTAGCATTGCATCGTATCGAAGAGGGAAAAAGTGAGACATGAAGTCTCACTCGGAGGGGGTTAGCAGGTAGTGTTGAAACATACTTCTGGCACTACTGTGGTGTCACTCGTACTATTGCTTTTTCTCCTTGCATCAAACCTTACCGCACATCTAGATCATCTAGCACTATTGAAGATACCTCCTTGCATTTCTCTCACTTTTCTTTCCCTTGTTATTGTTATTGTTCGCTCGACCTTTTTGTCTCGCTCCCAACAGTAGATAGTCAGGGTCTTTCACCCTTCCCTTTGAGTTAATCAAGCATTCTCGTTTCTCAAGCAATTAATCACTTCTTCGTATCATCATTCCATTCCAATATTTTCACAACAGGTTATGAGCCTTTTGTAGCCTTCCGTCCTCCAAGAACAAGCCTGGTTATCCTTTGCACTCTATATTCCATCTTTTACCCTTCTATCTATCTGTCTATCTTATATCATCCTTTCTTGGTCCTTCTTCTTCATGTCTTTCTCGAAGATCTCAGCTGCCAAGGATGATTCTGTTTACCGTTGCAAGTATGGTGAGGCGACTAGATTGACTCAATTGACCTACCCACAATGGTCACAGGATCTTCAGTACCTTCTTCAGGGTGCTGGGGCCCTCGAGATAGCCCTCAGCCACGAAGTTGCCCCACCAGCCAACCAGCATGCTCGCCTTGCCGATTTCAATCGTCGTGAAAGCCTCGCCGTTACGTTCATTTATAACTCATGTGGCCCAGAGGCGAAAGCGTTTCTTCGCCAAATTCCTCGTTCGCCGGCAGCGATGTGGACGGCTCTTGCAGCTGAGTTCGACACTGCTTCCCCCCGCGCAGGAAGGGAGGGTCTCATCCGTGAGTTCAATCGTATTAAGTGCAGTGACTACTCATCCGTTAGTGCCTATATCACGGCCTTGATGGATTTCAAAGACGTACTCTCCTCCACCGATAAGGCCATTACCGATCCCACGTTCATCTCCCGTCTGACCTCGTCTCTCCCGGATGCTTACGACACGACTATCCAGCTCTTGCACCAGCAAGTAAACCTTTCTGTTATGGAATATGTCACCTCAATTCGGCAGTATGAGGCCACCCTTCAGATTAAGACGTCGGATGCCTCGAACTCAAACACCACGGCTACGTCTGGTGCAGCACTGTTCTCGAGGGTTGGTTCTGCCAATGGCGGCAATCGTGGTTTTCAAAGGAGAGGTCGTAGTCGTGGTCGCAGTCGTGGTCGCAGTGATTACCGCAATTCCTAGTCCAGGTCCAACGACTCTGCTGATAGTCATGTGAATGGTCACTCTGTGTCTACTGTCTGCTGGCATTGTGGTCGTAGTGGGCATACTCGACGTGACTGTAATTCTCGTCAGAGGGGGAGACAGGCGATGGAGGACCACCACAAAAATAAGGGAACTGGTAGAACTGACAAGAATTCTGGAGATTCACACGCCTCAGCTATGCCAGCTACTGCCGATCCTGTCCTTGTTTCAGTTCAAGCTCTTGTGACCAACGTTAGTTTCCCATCATCAAAGAAGTTAACGGTAGTAGATTCCTCACGTCCGGAAATCTCGAACTGGTTAATTGACTCTGGCACCACCCATCACCTCTGCTGGAACCGTGATGCCTTGTTTTCCTATCGTGCCTTCCAGTCTGATGACTATGTTCCAATTCATATGGGCAACAACTCGTCTGTGAATGCCATTGGGGCAGGCACGGTGCGGATCCTTTTCAGAATTGACCAAAGCCCTGAAGCATTTGCTCTAGACATTCAAGCCCTTTATGCCCCTCATCTCCGCTCGTCTCTTTTGTCAGTTGGTCAACTGTCTGCCCTCCGTCGCATCACCTTCACCGCGGATACCTGCCTCATTTCACGTATCGATGGGGGCTTGCCGATACCTCTTGGACAGCTCAGGAATTTAGTCTGGGAACTTGCGGGCCCTGGACGAGCGATTGTCACTGGTGCCTTGAGATCGCCGATTCTCTTCCCTCTGTCACAACATGCCCATGCTCTCCAAGTGACAGCCACGAATACCTCAACAACTGCCAATTCCAAAGTTCCAATTACCCTCTGGCACCAGCGACTAGCCCATCTCAACTATCGAGCTGTGTCCACCATCACTGGTCTTCCTATTGGTGACATTCCACCTTGCCAAACATGTATCAAGGTGAAACATCAGTGAACGTTTGCCCACCTTCCAACAACTTGAGTGTCGAGACTTTTCGAACTTATTCACTCTGATCTTTGTGGCCCAATTGGAACACCATCCTGGTCGGGATCCCGCTACCTCATCCTCTACATCGACGACTATACGCGCTGGGCATATGGGTATTTTCTGCGATCAAAAGAATCTATCGAAATTACACGAGTCTTTCAGGAATTTCAAGCCAGAGTTGAAGTGGCTTTTCCGAACTGGCCAATCGCACATTTCCGATGTGATAACGGTAGAGGAGAATATGACAATGCCCTCTTCCGCGGTATCTTGCGTGTCGGTGGAATCTCCTTCGAGCCAGCACCACCATACTGTCAGCACAAGAATGGTGTTGCAGAAAGAATGATCCGTACCATAGTTGGGAAAGGCAGAGCAATTCTTTTGGATTCCAAGCTACCTGATGCTATGTGGGCCGAAGTGATAGAGACAGCACTATATCTTCACAGTCGTTCCCCTACAACCTCACTTAGAGGTAGATCACCGTATGAAATGTTGCACAGTATTAAGCCTGACTTAGGCCACATACATCGTTTCGGATGCTCCGCAAGCAGACTTATTCCTAAAGAACAGCGGCGTGGCAAATTCGGTCCCCACTCCCGGGAATGCATTATGATAGGCTATGTCCACGATACCGCGAAGATTTGGCGGCTATGGGACCCTGAATTCCGAGCGATTGTTCGATCATCCGATGTCCACTTTGATGAATCTCGTACCCCCGGTGACATGAAGCAGGGTCCTGGCTGTGACATGCTCAAGAACTTCATTCCTCTTGCAGATGGGGTTGAGGATGATGATGAGATCGGAAGTGTGCCTGCCATTGACTCCAAGGCAGAGGAAGCAGAAATGGGAGCTGCCAAGACCCCAATGGCAACGGGTGAGGGCAGTGACGTACCAGTGAATCCAGTCCCAACACCTAATGAAATTCTAGTTCCCAAGGCTGGACAGAATAGGGATCGGAGGGTCATCAATAAAAGGAGTAGTAGAACCACTACGATTGTCGAGGGGGAGAGAAGAGTTGAGCACGACAATCTCCGAATTGGCCAAACAAGACCCAATCTCGAGAGCTCCTCTGGTGGCCCGACAGTACAGGTGCCCAAGAATTCGAAGAACTCTCTTGTTGGCCCGACGTTACTGGCACCCGAAAACATACTCAAACGCGCACAAGAATCGA
>ML120363.1:196580-295089 GCA_003788595.2 Choiromyces venosus 120613-1
CGCCGAACCTGGAACCGCGAAGAATGGGCCTCAAAAGCCCAAACCCGCGAATCCCAGGACCGCGCCGCCTCAAAGCTCCACCACGAGGCGAAGCTCGCGGGCAAGAAATTCCACCGCCCGCCCACGCCGCCCGACGCAAGCAGCACGACGGCGCGCGCGGGCAGACTAAACCTCGAAGAGAACTTGAATAAGACCACGCTCGTGCCTGCCGGCGCGGGCGTCGGTAAGAAGGGCAGGGGGGCAGGGTTTTATTGCGAGGCTTGCGATCTCACGTTTAAGGATTCGCTACAGTGGGTTGATCACTTGAATTCTAAGCAGCATTTGCATGCTGTTGGTGAGAGGGATGAGGTTGTTGTTGCCACGCTGGAGATGGTTGTTGAGAGGCTTGCGTGGTTGAAGAGGAGGAGGGAGGAGGAAGGGAGGAATGCGGAGGAGGTGGATTTGGCAAAGAGGTTGGCGGAGAGGGCACGCGCGGAGGAGGAGGAGAGGGTGCAGAGGAGGGAGAGGAGGAAGATTTTTAGGCGGGAGAGGAAGGAGAAGGAGAAAAAGCTGGGGAAGGAAGGTAGAGATGGTGATGGGGCGGAAAGGGGTGGGGAGGAGGAAGAGGATCCGGATGCGGCTGCTATGGCCAGGATGATGGGGTTTGCCGGTGGATTTGGGACTACAAAGAAGAGGAGTTGATGTAGTAATACTTTCGGGGGAGCCGCTTTTCTATCCTGTTTACAGGTTGTTTCGTCCGCGAGACCAGTTTGCATGTTAAGTTTATGGAGTTACGGAATTCTTTTTTTTTGTGATTAATCTTTATATTAAAACTTCGATGCCTCACTCTCCTCTCCCCTACAGTATAATATCAAGCAACCCCTCCATCTAACCGAGTGACAGCCAATGAGCCCAGAACCTAATCCACTATCACAGCGCACCGCCCACTACACATCACTCAATTTCACAATTTAAATTTAAAATACTTATATTATATCGGAGGGATTCAAGAAAAACATATCATGGTGTCAAACGTCACACAGCATCAACTTACTGGGTAACATGGAAAAAAAGAGCGTGCAAGAAAATAAATGAAAATGCTCATGTACTCCATAAAACATTCACAAGAACTTTTAAGACTCTTCCGCCTGCTGTTGCTGATCATCCTTCCTCTGCTCAATAACAAGGTCCTTGCCCTCAACACGTTTGTAGATATCCTTGACATCATCTGTGCAGGTCTCGAAATGTGTAGAAGCGTCGTAGCTCTTGGAGATATATACGTGATCCTTGGTTCCGTCCTCAACGGGCTCAAAGAGGTCAACAACTTGGATAAACCTACAAAATGTTAGTACCCGGTTTGAATAAAGAAAAAATCAATTTTTTTGACTAAAAGAAACTTACTTCTCCTCATCCTTACCCAGGCGACCAGAGCCCAGTCCCAGACGGTCAAATCCAGGCTCGAGTTCTGCGTGGGGGTTTCCGGAATCTGGGTTCTCGAGGACGGTTGAGACACTAGCAAGGTAGAATCCCTTAGGGCACACATTAAATGCCGAGGAAACCAAGGAGATGTAGATATCGTTCTTTCTTCCAGTTTGACTCGCGGGAATAATGATTTGTGCTGAGTCGGCGTTCTCGGTACCCTCAATCGGGTGAGTGAGGACACAGATAGCACGAATCAACTTTCCAGCTTGGCGAATTCTCTTGTCCTGTCCAAGGAAGTAGCTGGGGTCGGCAATAACTTTCTTGGTCTTGACAGTGACCTCCTCCTTAGTGTTGGGGTGGGGGAACTTGACTCCGCAAACGACGCCGGAATCATCGAACAGGATCTCCTTGAGAGGAGTGTTCAGAGCGTACGTTCCACCATAGACAGCGGACAAGAAAGAGAATCTTTCCGGAAGCTCGCCCAATCCGTGAAGAGGGAAGATGTAAGGGGATTTTCCGAAACGAGCCATGGACCTAACGTAGAGGATGATACGTTCAATGGGCTCCCGAGCTGGTTTGTCGAGATAAGAGTCATCGACATACAAAGCCATAGCGTGGCCAATGAACTCAGAGGTCCAGGCGTCAAGACCGAAGATCTTGTACGCTTCTCGCATAGTGTTTTGGTCGAGATTAAGGCCTAAATCCATTCAAATCAGAAAGTAGCTCGATATTGTACTGAGACAAGATATACATACCCTTCTTGTGAGTTGACTTGTCATCCTCCTTGTAGTTTGCAATGAACTGCAAGAAATTTTGCATATAATATTTCTGGAAGCTAGAAACCAAGGACGACGTCATAGCCTCTATTCTGGTGGAAGGAACTCTGTAAGGCACGCCGCCCTTTACAACGTAGCTCCCACCAACCTGAAGAAGGTCAATGTAACGGGTGACACCGGTCTTGTGGAGGACGTTGGTTAATTCACCGTCGGCCATCAAGAATTTTGGTACCAAGGAGATGTGCCACTGGTTCCATTCACTCGGCTTCTTTCCGAAAGCAGCGGGAGGTTCTGGGCCGGCAGGAGTGTCACTGGCTTCAACTAGCTTTCCTTCCTCTTCGGCCTTCGCTCTCTCGGCCTCTACTCTTCGCTGCTCTTCAGACCACCTGAACTTCTTCCACATCTGCACGCAATAAGTTAGTATACTACAACTCGACCGACACAATTCAACAATTATGTAATCACCTCCATCATGTTCAAGCTCGCACTCTCACTATAAATAAAGTTAGCAATCAATTGAAAATGTTAAATTTTAGTGATGAAGAATCACTCGCCTTCCATAGTAGGAGTTCTGGTCAATGTTGAGGACCTTCTTTCCTTCAGCTCCGAAAACACTAGGAAAGAACGTCAGTAATCAGGCCAAAGGAAGGTAAATAGCTGTAAAGCTTCTTGATAAATTATCATACCCAGAAAGAATACATTCGGTCAAACCTATCGAGTAGAGGGCAACGAATTAGCTTCAAGGCAACGGACAAAGATAGCCACAGCCATCCTAAAGCTTACCAGTACCGACGATAACAGCGTCGTATTCTTCATTAAAGTCACCCATGATTCAGGATTTAGGAAGGAAGAAATATTCCAAAGGAGGTGGTCTTTTTAGTTGATATGGAGAGGTGATTGTTGTTGAGAGTGGGAAGAAATGAGGAACGGGGGGTGTTGGATGAGAAAGAGGCAGAGGAAGAAGAGGCGGGGTTCGTCGTTGTTGTTGCAGGCCCAACCAGGATGGATCATCCACGTTGACCCCTTCCTTAGTCAGTCAATTCAGGGGAGGGGGCCAAGTATAATTATTTTTTTTCATTTGCATTGCTAACTTAGCTGGACTGGCTCTGAATTCAAAGAGAAAATATGGGAATAGTTGTGGTCCTCCTTCGTTAATACAAGCACAGACCGCCCAATGCTATGTGTGTTGTGTTCCTACCCGCACATGAACTAACTACTGTATATGTGTTATTGTGATTGGGGTCAGCCACGATAGCGACTACATTGAACTCTACTGTAGGAGGTCAAGCTTTGATTAGACCGTTGGCTCAGATTCCGAATTGTGGCCTTCTCTTTACCTTTCCAACAATTCAAAAGAAAAAAGGTGTTCACCGAAGGCATATCGGAGTCGAAAATGTACCATAGCTCTCTCATTCTCTTACTTGTCTTGAATTTGTTGAACCACTAGCACTAGATAACTTCCGTTATCGACCCACCAGTCATCACCAAGGCAAAGGAATAGCGCAATTGGTGGGGGATACCAATGTTGAACAAAAAAAACAATCACCATCATATAATATCTTCAGCTTAATGTGATTAATATATGTAACTCCTCTTGTTTTACCCCGCCAGTTAGAAGGAATAATGCGGGATGCCACTTTTGAGGAGGCGGTTTCCATCCTCCAATGGTGATACATCTATACCGAGTGCATCTCTCTCTTTCAGAGTAGCGTAGAAACACAGCGTGAAGTCGCGCGTCTCGCCTCCTGAGTTCCACAACGCGTCTCCCTGTAGACCCCGCTCTCTCGTATAGCACTGAGTCATACCTAAGTACAGAGCTGGGAACAACAGCAAGGAATTGAAAAGTAATTAAGAACAAGACACTGCATAACAGCGATCAACCATAAAACCTGATAAGATAGCTTTGGGCAAATAGTATATAAAGCCCCTAACATACCCACTCGCTTCGAAAGATCGATAAGAAGCCCCAGAAGCCAAAAGACGATTTCCTTATACAAAGAAAGAAAAACATTAATCGCCCTCACAAACGAACAAAGTCATGACCTCCATCGAGACCACTTACAATGGATCTTGCCATTGCAAGAACGTCGGGTTCAGCGTGACTCTACCAACCCCCATCGAAGAGCAAAAAATCATTAACTGCAACTGCTCTCTTTGCTTGGACCGCGGCCTTCTCATTTTCTTCGCTGCTGGCGACAAAATCAAGGTCGAAGGAGAAGATTCTCTCAGCCCCTATTCCTTCAACAAGAAAGTCATTCATTACCATTTCTGCAAGAACTGTGGGTCTAGCTTGTTCGGGCATGATGAGGGCAAGACGCAGTATGGAATCAACGTATGTTCTAGAAACCTTCTCTTTGAATATAGCTGACCGTTGAGTCTGAGTCGTAAGGCACGATCCCTCGACGGTATCAACTTGGACAAGTTGAATTTGGTCAAATATGACGGTGCCTCTGCTTAGGAACTGAAGAGATATTTGTATCCACTGCATTGATGGATAGTTAGGTTGTCAGTCGGGGCAAGGGATGCTATACCAGATGGCTGTAGAATATGAAATTTATGATTGCTTTGCGAAAGAAATCACACTCTTTCCTGTGCACCACCCAATCCAAGAGCCATTGGAGGCTGTGACAAGTAAACATGACTTGGTTATATAATAGTGAGGAGAAAAGATAAACATTCACACCCAGCCGTGAGCGATATAAACGGAGGAAAGGACAAAAATAAGTAGAAAGTAAGAAGTGAAAAAAAAAAAGTGATACCGGAAACGATGCTACCATACGCAACCAAAAACCTCTGTATCCTGGTAACTTCATGTCTATGTTCCCGTTGTCCATCCCATATTATCCATACCGTACTCCTCTCGTTATTTTCATGTGGGACGAGTACCCTGTACCCGTCCACTATTCCAAACAAAAAAACAAAAAAAAGAGACAGACCTCCTATACCAAGAAGAATCCCAATAACCCAACACTAGTCATACCTAATCCAATCCACCACCATCTATCTACATTGATGTGTTCGGCTTTCTTGAGATTACTAGGTAGGGCACGCTTAACCTTCAACTTCGAAGATCCCGTAGCCTTTGGAGAGCTAGTTATAGGGCTGAGGGTCTGTGTGGGTAGCATTTGTGGGGGGTTGTATGCAAGGTACCTGTGTTCAGTGTATTAGAGTTGATTAGATGTCGAGGATCTAGGATTTCAGGGCAAAGGAGGCCATACATTGGATTCATCGGGGACCCATCAAATTTATACAAATTAAGTCGGTGCATTCCACGATATTCGTCAATAAAAATCTCCCACCTCTAGAAGGCCAATCTCGTTAGGAGCTCCTTCCCGAAACGATAAGAGATGAGCTATGCATACCTTGAAGACTTCCGTTGTATTGAATCTCGTGTAAATCGAGGTTGAATGCTTGCACGGATCTGAATATAACTGCCTGCCATCTACCATGATCGGATGTAGCACTATTGAGCCATTCTCTGCAATTATATATTTGCCGTGCTGCCACTGCAATACTCCTTTTGTGCATGAAGGATTCGTAGCTGACCAACCAGAACTTTTGTTTAGCATCTGAGGGAGGGGGAACACGGACAAGAAATGCTACATGAGAGGTAGCTCTTCATATTTTGGGGGGAACCCACGATTGGCAACGGCAACATAAACCGCTTCTTCATAAAATCCATCATCCGTAAATGAATAGGATGTGCCTGTGAGCGTAGGTTCGAAAAATTTCTCGTTTACAGGATCAAAAAAGCTCTATTATCCCTTCTCAGTCAGCATTGCTCAATCTAAATTACTCATGTCGGGCACACAGGAAGCACAACACGATAATAATATTGGAAGGCGGTTACTTGCCGGTCCAGTGAAGACTGCATTTGATTTGGATGACCAAGTACCTTTGAGCGACGTCTCATTATTCTGAGCGAATACGAACGGAAGCGCGAGGAGGGCTACGGCCAGTGAAGTTACCGTTTCTGGATGAAGCATGTTTTGTGCACGCTACAGGGTTAATATAAGTATCTTATAGGGAAACGTTAGAAGCTTGTCTTCTGAATAGTCGGAAGGGAAGTCGATCTCGTGAGGGTGAAGTGAAGTTGGGGGCGGCGAATATTTTGGGCACATCACAAATTGGTGGTTTAGGAGGATTGCCTTCTGCCCAATTTTGTTGACGCTTGGGCCATCTCAGGGGTAGCACATTTTTCTCTGCTTGTGAAACCTTGTTTACTCGGCAAGATACATGGCAGCTTGTTTTTCCGTTAAACTTGGTATTTTTGTATCAAGTTTAGGCCGTTCAAAGACATTGTACTTTCAAGTATAAAAAACCTACACAGCTCATCATTGAATAATCTCACTAATCATTGTGGTTCTATGCTCTTTGCGATAAGACTCAATTTCTCACTGTTGCAGCGCTGCAGTGGGAGTTTGTATTTGTCTGTCGATGCAAATGCAACGCCAACCTAAGCTTTTTTACTCGCACATCTGTACCTCATACAACACATCAACAAACTCGCAGAGACAAGCAGACTTCCTACCAAAGCCTCCGTAGAACTGTTCGGATATCCCGAGAAGGTAGTTATCTCAATAAACTGCTTCTAGAGACTCTGAAATTTCCCGCATTCAATCAAAGTACCGGTACGTTTACTATTCTCCTCATAGTCATCATACTGTAAATATACTCGTATTCCTTATTGGACTATCATACGGGCTACGGCGGCACTCGTACTCTGGTACGGTATGGACGTTACCGCAAAAACTCAGTAAATCCACTATCGGGGATCGGGGTCCCGGCTGTTGCGCAAGGGGTAAGTGTAATTAAGCCAAGACACCGAGTGACCGGCCATGATGCCGAAATTACGATTTTGAAACGTTAGAGACAGAGCTGGAGAAGTTGTATGGTGCCGGCACCTTAGAATCAACCTTCTCGACAACCAAATTTTCCCAACTTTTCGACAAACAACGTCGCATGCCATTCTTTCACTTATCCCTTCTGTACAATGATCCTAAATCATATAGAGAAAGCATTTAGAGAGCGAATTTCATTCTGGGGGGGTGGTTCTTTCTATGATAGCCCTTAATGCTGAGGCAAATTTTGGGTGGAGCCTGGGGGGTTGGCACTTGTATGGGAAAAGAACATTTTAGCTGAGTAATATGCCAATATATTTCCTAAAGCAGTAAGGACACATACTGCATTGGGACTAGTGCACTGACACTGGATAGCACTGAGGGTTGATTCTAAGGTACTGGCACCATAACTACACTCGCACCCCGCTATCCAAGATGACGCTGAACCGGATACCCCACTGAACTGGAAAGAATCTTTGACACCCTCAATTTTTCACAGAATTTCCCCCATCGAACCGGAAAAGGGGGTTTTCAGATTTGTATGAGGTTTTGGGAAATCTTACCTCCTGTCTCTATAGAATATTGGTCTGCTGAACTGGATACTGTGACTCCTGTCAGTAAAGCTAAACTAAAAGAGGAAAAAAAGGAGGAACCAGGTGTGATATCATACTAGGAAAAGAGGATGGGCAGAAAAGTACATAAACTGTATTCATAGCTGAATGCCAATGTCATTGCTATTAGTATGAAGTCTCTATCTATTTGTGTTCCCACTATAATCTATCTATGAAATTGACTAAGAAAGTTGGATTAACTACTTTACAGAAATATGAACTTTGCTGCCTTCATGTATAGTATCCTCAAATGAAGTTGAACTGGGACATAGAGGCAGACTTGGAGTATATCATTACTAGTAGTGATTCAATTGAGGATAAAGAACATGCAATACATATAGCTACTACATATGAAAATTTGTTAAGATAAAGCTTCTCACAGGAATGGAAATAAATCTTCTTTACTTTTCTTCAAATAATATGAGCTCTCTCTCTTTATTATCCTGGATACCCTATTATCCTGGATGAAATAGGTAAAATCTGGTTATCTGAGACAGTGGGGTGTGAATGTAAGTTTTTTTTTTTTTGTAAGTCTATTGGATTGATTTAGATACAAGACTGGGGCTCATCTGTTGCATTCACCTAAAAAAGTATAGTATAAAGACTCTAAGCACTAATAAAAGAAATACACCCTACCCCTATCCAATGCCCTGAATCCTACTGTAATGGGTACAGGTACTCTATATATCATCTCTGTTTTACTTTATTGTTTGATACAATATTTGTTTTATGTTTAGTTTCAAGATATATTATTTGATATTACCTTTGTTTTACTTTATCATTTGATATGATATTTGTTTTATGTTTGGTTTCAAGATATATCATTTGATATTATCTTTGTTTTACTTTATCATTTGATATGATATTTGTTTTATGTTTGGTTTCAAGATGTATTATTTGATATCATCTTTGTTTTATTTCATTATACTATATAATAGTAGACAATTATGTTATTTAAAGAGACTACTGAGTCCTGTATTTGGAAGAATAGACTTCAGCAGACAGTTATTCTTAAATATATTTAGTTAAATGTCTACTTTTTTGATGCTTCACTTTAACTCTTAAGCTGTCACAGCCCACTATGGACTTAGAGTCTAGAATAGGACATTAGTTATCTCATCTCCTGAAGGCTCTCTTAGATACTACTATACTTGACTCTATTAGATAGTACTCATTAGTCTTATCTATTGTATTTATTGCTACCATGACTATATTACTTGGCTAAGTATGAATTATATTACACCTACAGTCTATCTAGTATGGAACTAACTGCATATCCTCTAGAAAATTAGAAAAGTAGATAGAAAAGAAAGCAACATCAGTATACACCAAAATAAAGTAAAGAAATTGTAAGAAACAAATAGCCCCAATTTTCTACCATTCCAGCCTCAAGAATTGAGGGTAGGGTATACTGAGTAACTTTAATCCTTGTTTGAAGGGTCTGAGTGCTCTTTATAATAGTAGCAAAGGTACAGACTAGTTGCAGGCCTCTAGAAGCAGAGTAACAGGTTTGTATTTTTTTATGACAACTAGTCAGAGAGGAGGTTATGCTTGAACCAGGCTAGAAGTTGTAGTCTTTACTTCTTATAGTATAGGTGAAGGGCTACTAAGGAAGAATAAGTAGTTAGCAGTAGGATGCCAGTTAAGATATTATTATCTCATAATAATGACTATCTCTGTTAGATGCATGGGCTGTACAGACCTCTCATCCAAGAATTTACTATTTTATCATACTCTCACAGTACTCTTATAAGGAATAAACATCATCACCTTATTACAGCCATATTATGTCCTAACATTTTAGGGGTGAGAATTGACAGCCTCAGCATAATAGCATATATATCATTGCCATTCATACAACCAGATACTGTCTAGTGGATCTATGAGAAGGCATCTTTGGTGACAAGTGAGAAGGAGAATGAGGTTATTTAGTTAAGGCAATAGTGAGTTATCATCTTGTATTTTAGTAGTTAAATAATGTGACCATTAAGTAATGGGACATTTTGACGAGTCTATTAGTGACTTGAATATAGTGAGTCTATGGTACTATAGACTATAATGATATAACTAAGCCTATTGCTTTGAAAGAAGTAGAGTCTACAAGAGCTACTTGAGAGTCAACAAGTGAGTGATTTTCTGCCTGCTGAACCATAGGTTTGATGCTAGGCAAAAGTCATATCAACTCATGTTGGGCTTTGTCATGCATATTCATCAGCAAAAGTTCATATTTGCTCCCCATACCTCATGAGGTATAGGAGGTATAGGGGGGTAATTTATAAAACTTTAGCTATTGTACTTGAGGTTAATATCAGAAAATACATGAGGTTAGTATGGGAGTAAGATTATATGAGAATATTTCAGGAGATACAAAAAAGGCTAAATACACTAAGGAGCAGCTCAATCTTACTAGTGAGTATATGCAGTAGTCTACAATTATCAGGTATTATATAGGGAGGGCTAGCATTACTGGAGGTCATAGGCAAAGTCAGTTCATAATGGAGAAACTCTGGATAAATTCTGAATAGATTCCAGAGAAATTGCAAAAAGGTGACTCAAAATACTTAGCATGTATCAGGTCACAGGAGTTACATGAAGTTTGCTTAGTCATTTAGAGTCAGGCAATAGGTCAGGTTTATTAAAGTTTTATATATTTACAGTTATATATAGCCAGTCATCAGAAGTATTTGTGAAATATGTCTTGCCTTACTAAGTAACCTCGTCAAAAATGCTAGATCACTAAGTTTGTCACCACCATGAATGGTATCACAAAGTTACTTGCTACCATAACACAATTTACAGAACCTGCTTCTCAATTTATTTGCTTTTATCTTTTAACTATAGTTTACCAATCTGGATATGCAAACCCTTCAGCACCAAAAAAAAAAAAGAACTCCTAAAACCTTGCGAAAAGAGATGACCAATATTGAAAAAGTTATAATTATTGCCTTTTTCTACTGCCTCCAGAATATTGCCCCTGTCGCTCAACTTATTGGATGGCCTTAGACAACAATTAAAAGTTTCCTTGCTTGAGCATGTGAGTGCCAGTCACTGGAAAATATTCTTTGCCCTGGTCACACCCTAGTTCTTAGCTGTCAGCAGCATTGCACAATTGTTCAAGCAGCCAAAACCAACCGGAAAATGACTAGATCTGGTTTTAGGGATAAATATGCACCATGTATTTCCCTTTCAACAGGTAAAACTTGAACATTCCTGAGTGATAGGATATGATTGACTAACAAACTGCAAATAAAATAGTGGATAGAGTACTCAGAGAGGCCAATATCAAGAAATGGCTAGCCAAATCAAGACCCAAGCTCAAGCCTGAGCATGTTGCTAAGAGATTGCAGTGGGCTACAGTTCATAAAAATTGGACAGTTGAGGATTTTGAAGGAGTTATTTGGAGTGATGAGTGCAGTGTGGAGAAATCCAAGGATCCAAGACAACAATGCATTTTTAGAGAACCTGGAGAGAAGTGGTTAGCTGATTGTGTTCATCCAAAGGAGAAGAATAAGGGAATTTCTCTTATGGGTTGAGGGTGCTTTTAGGGTAAGAGAAAAGATCCTTTAGTTCCTATTACTAAAAATATCAATAAGACCAGGTATGTTAGGCTCTTGAGAAGGCATCTTTTTCCTGTTATTCATCAAATGATCTCTTTTGGTATGCAAGATATCCTTTTTCAGCAGGATAATTCTCCTGTTCACAAGGCTTATAATGTTATGAATTGGTTGGAGAGAAACTGTATTGAAGTTGAGGAATATCCCCCTTATTCCCCTGATTTAAATCCTAGTGAGCATGCCTGGGTTGAGCTTAAAAAGTGATTACACCAGTAGTATCCTAGGATTGGTGATACCCCAGGAGGAAAGGAGGTTGTTAAGAAGAGGTTAGCACATGTATTACCATTAGTTTGGGAGACAATTTCTGAGGAGTTTTTTGAGAAGTTGTGGAAATCAATGCCTAATAGGGTAGCTGCAGTTTTGGAAGCAAGAGGAGGTTATACAAAGTATTAGATGGTATTAAGGTTCTTTATTTCCCATTTCTATAATTTAATTTATCATTGCTGGTTGGTTCATAGGCTTGCTCATTCATTCTTTTACTCATTCACTCATTGACAATTCAACCTCACTACCTTACAGCACAGCCCTAGTATGGCACAATTGCAATTAAACAGGTCTCAGATCACGAACACTTCTGATGACTCTCTGTACATAGATATTAGAAAGAAATCTAAAGATAAAAGACCTCAATACTGATGCAATCAAGAAGTTCCATATACTATTCTGACTACCTTGATGAGCTGAATCCAATTGTATAAACTACTAGTTGAATGGATATCTGTAGCCTGAGTAATCAACAAATATATAGAAATGTACTAGTACTAGACATTAATTGTAAACCTGAAGAGAACTAACCTTAATACTGATGTGATTGGGAAACCCCATATAGCATTCTAACTTTCTCGATAAGCTAAATTTAATAGTATGAACCACTTATTGATTGAATATCTGTAGCCTGAAAAAGATGTGAAAAATTTCAAAATCACCAGCTTTAGTATTATATGGTTGTATTGTGTAGTGGTGTTGTGGTATTTTGATCTAAAAGTAAGTAAAATTTTACTAAGTTCACTACCCTGTATGATTATTAACTCTCACTTACTTCCTGTTTCTTTCTTTTATTTTGAGAAGAGAGAAAGAGAGTGAGTGGTAGTAGTACTGTTAGAAATATCCTTTCTGCTTCCTTGTACTTCTTTCTACCATCCCTACTGTCCCTGTCATCCCTGTCATCTCTTGTAGAACAGGATCTGAGAACTCCTTAGCCTACTCTGTGATGTAAACTAAAAGTAATATGAAATATGACATGTTATATTTTTCTGAAAAAAGGTCTCATTTGGGACTTTAAGAGGCCTAAGAAGACAGCTAATACTATCATGAATTACTAGGGTACTAGTTAAAAAGAAACAAATCAGGTAAGTTTCTCATTTAAATAATTACTACCAAGAGTAGAGGAGAGGTCTACATAGATTCTTACTACTATCTGAGTCTTAGGAGACCTCTGACTATGCCACTAAGTACTTGAGGTAGTTGATCATACTGGAAAAACTTAGAGAGTGGTAGTCTATAATAGAGAAACTCTGAAAGCTAATGGCCATACCAGAAAAACCCTTGAGTACTCCTAGATTCTTGTGTCATACTACAGGTTATATGTATATATCTTGAGGTTGGTAGTAAGGTCATAGTAACTTAAGGTACCTGAGGTATGGGAGGAGCTAGTATTACTAAACTATTCATAAAATATAGTGTATAATATATAAGATAAAGATTTTTTTACTGATACTATTTACTCTCACCTCCTCATCAATAGTATCTACCACTTCCTCCTGCCTCTTATAAGAATAATCACTGCTTTTCTATCCAAGGATGTTCACCTCCTAATAGTAAACTGCTTCCTCCTTCAAGACCCTCTACCACATTCTTTTTCCTCCTTAAAAGTAAGAGTCTGTACACTACTGTTGAATGATTTAGCACTTCACTCCCTACTACTCTCATACTACAACTACAAGCCTAAACTTATACTACATGTAGTTATAAGCCTGTACTAGTTTCTAGCTAAAAGGATATACTAAATACATACTAGGAAGAGTTGCTTAGTAGGATACTGTAATGGGGGTACCCAAAGGGAAGATGGATCCCAAGTTCATGACCGCACTGAAGTGACTCAAAGATCAAAAAGCAATAATCAACAGTAGAGTAAAGAAGAATCAAAACAGTAAAACTTAATATCATTAAGCTGCAGCTTCATTCAGTAAGTTTCTTGAGAGGTAGTTAATTGCCAGAATAGAGTGGGACTCACATATAGTTTAAGTAGAATATCATATACTGGCAGTTCACACTCATCACTACTCTAACTTAATCATGAGCACACCAATCTTCTCTGGGCTGACCAACATACACCACTAAGGACATTATTCCTTTATAGATGTTGACCTGCTCTGGCTAAATCTCCTTCTAATATTAAGTGTTTCAAGCACTATATCTCTAATGCAACCACAGGAGAAAAACTCTTCATATTATTGACATGCTCATGGCAAACTATTATGCAACTGAGGAGACATACCACTGATGAACTCTCATACCCATATGTATTTCATCTATGCAAGCCTTTAGTAGACATAGTTCTTACAATTGAGTTGAACATTGTACTTCATTCTAATCAGTTCTTTGCCTGATAGGAAAGTCTACTTGGCTCCCCCGATGGTGTACCTTGGTGATTGGCTTGGTGGGTACTACCTACAGTCAACTCCCTAAAAGTACCTCTACCATGATAAGAATCATGCTTTTAGAGTTCTTAAACAACCCCAATAGTCTTACAGCAATTGGGTACAAGTTGTGTCTATGTGTGATTCACATGTCCGGAGATGCTTCAACATCTTTTGGGCCACCCCAGGACTACCCAGGAGGCTCTGGACTACCCTTCTAGAATTACCTGAGTAACTCCTTCAGTTCTTGTCCATTTTACACATATTTGGTGCCAGAAGATAGCTCCTCTTCTGGAGCACACTCTATATCCTCTCATATATCCTATGGACAGTATCTAGTCAGACGGATGGTGACAACCTATATAGTGTTACAAGAGTACCTCTACTCAATCCCCTTTATTAGGAAGGGAGCAACTCTACCACCATAAGCTCATGATATGTGGTCCTTATGCTAGGGCCACAGAGGGGTGTTAGGAATACCTCTACAAAATCCTGGAGTATTTGGAGTCCTGTATCTCCTCTTATAACCCCCCAAAGGCTACCAGGTTTGTAACCTTTGGATTTTACTGGAGTGCCCAATCCTTATAGGATCACCCCCTGCCCCAAGTAAGTACCTCTATGTACTAGGTAGGGTAACTAGGGTGCCATGTCAGGGTAACTCAGCTCCCTTGTTAGGGTAACTCAGGCCTCATTACATGAGCCTTTCCTAAGTTTGTCTTCTGTACTATAATCTTATAACATGCGTAGTTGTCCACTATAGTGAACCAAACTATCCTTATCCATTGACTGCAGGGCCTCCAGTATGGGTATAAGAATAGTTTACTGTAAGACACCCTCTGGTGAGTTATTACAGATACACCTCTTAGAGTAAACCTGACCACTCCCTCTTCTATGTTAGTTGTAAGAAGGCAAACTAGTCTTTTGAGCATATTATATTCCACTATTCTTTTAGGTTGAGGAATGACATCTCTTTCTCTCAGGAATCAATAACCTACGTCCTGACTCTCCTCTCTAGATGAATAAGGAGTAACTCTTTACCTTAGTATCATACATTTATACCTTGCATATAAACTTCCCCCCAAAGATATTGGCCATATCAGCTGCTATTCTTTCCTTACCTGAGGGCAAGGCCAAATATGAGTGCCCATTATATCTTTCCTTTGTTGTTTCTTCTTTAAGGAGGACTTATCTTCCTGCTTGATTTTCAGTTTTTCTGTTAAGGTAATGGATTTCAATTATTTTGCCCCTGATTTGATTAGCCACTAAAGTTATAGCAGATGCAGTAACTTTTTTGTCACAAAGGAGGGAGAATATGTTTGGTTATTTCTTATGTTTTTTTGATTAAGATTAATATTTTATTTTTACTATATCTAGTACTGCATGCACCTTCCTGTATGTTAATAGCAAATATATGAGATAAATAAAAAAATAAAAAAAGATCTAAACCATTAGAACCATGCTCCACACCTTCTATTTACCACTCACTTGAAAATATTACCACTTCTGGCCCTCCAAAACTCCATAGTTTTGAGTAGCAACCATCTTGATACATTGAAAACTTCTTACTACTTAGGCTTCATGTCTCTAAACAAGATATACCTTCCACCCCTCCTGCCTCTCAGCCTTGCCTGATAGATACTACTCTTACTGGAAAAGCTCCAAAGGCCTCCTCTACCTCTCAATATATCTCACCCTATAGCTCTTGATCAAGAACTTCTACTCTATTTTCTACAAATCTCATTCTTCTGAGGGAACTACTTACCCAATCTACCCTAAATACTAATATCTCTCCCCTGCTCATCTCAGAGCCCTCAGACAATGATCTCAGAGAGCTCTCTATAGGTAAGTTGATCCTCTTCTCTCTCCTCTGCATAGCTTTGTCAGGAATTATCCTTCTTATGTAATACTTCAACTATATTGCTGCTACCTCAGATAACCCACAACTCACTTACCTTACTGCATCCTCCTCCAATAAGATAGCAGTACTTGAGGCTTCAGTTCATGACCTCTCATCAAGAATGATCACAAGCACCAACCCCTATCCTCCTTTATCCCCTCTCCTTATCAGCCCCTCCTCCTCTACTACCTCCTTGCCTACTAGCACTCAAAGCAATAATGCACTCTCTTCCTACTTCGTATACTGAATACTGCAATCAAAATAATATCTCCTAGTTTGATCCTGAAATGAGGAAATAGTATGGTGACCTTAAGGTTTTTACTATCAATAATCCATACTCCTGGGAGGCCTAACAGTACAATAAGAGCAAATATCGAATACTCTTTGAGTTTGTTCCTGGCTATTAAGAATCAGGCTACTGCCTCCCTACCTCCTTCTATACTGATACTACATCTCAACTGGCTTCTAAGTGTAAGAGTAAACTAAGTGGAAAGAATACAACTGTAGTAGTATAAGTCACTACATCTAATACTGGTCCTTATTTATCTAAAGGACCTGCTCTATTACTAGCTACTGAAAGAACTTGAAGATTCTTCTCCTCCCAGTTCACCCCTTCACCTCATGCTGACTTTACCTGTATAGCTATCACTGTTCCTGATCTAATAGCTTTAGTTCTTCAAGAGTCCAACTGTATATTTCCTGTCTCTTTCTCTACTACAATAAGTAATAGAGGAGCACTGATGCTCCTCTGCACTTACCTCTAAATTACTGCTACTGTATTCATCCCCTAATATGAAGCCCTAGTTAACAATATCAGCAAAAATGAAATGTTATTTTTTATGCATTTAGTGTATTGAACATACTAGAAGAGCCTAATACAAACTCCCAATCTGGATGGAGTTACCCAGACTAAAACTATTCAGATACAGCTACTTTTCATCCAGATGCATAGGATGTAATCTAATGCAGTAACTATTTACCTTAAATATTGGTATTTTGGTTAGAATCTATAGATAAGTTTAGATAAATGCCAATTATTCTAATAATATAGGATATTTCAATTACTAGTATAGTCTCTAGTATTGGTAAAAAATTCTGTAACAATATAGTAAATAGAGTTTATAATTTATTAAATATCTATATAGATAATAGCTAGTATATAGAATACAAATAAAGAATATATAAAATATAAAATATCAAGCAGGGTCAGCAAAGCATCTACAAGGATTAGTAAAGGGTCTATCAGACTTAGGAGGTAATGTGAATATAGATTCCTAGCTATTAGTTGATTCTGAATATATTGTAGCTTATTGTAACCTACTTGATAAGAAGAATTAAATAGTATATAGTATATGACTTTGCGAACTCTGTAGTAGTTAGAAACAATGAAAGAATAAAGTATCAGTCAGGGCCAATACTAGGTCTGCCAGACACAAAAGGCAATATACCTTTCTAGCCTACTATTGGATCTGAACATACTATAACTTATTATGACTAGCCCAGTGAGGGAAATTGGATGGTATATAATATATATCTTTGCAAAACCTGTAGCAGTCAAAAATAATAAAAGAATAAAGTATCTATGATGTTCAATACAAGGTCTACCAAACTCACAGAGCAATGTAACTTCCTAGCTTATAGTCAGATCTAGACATGATATAATCTATTATAGTTGACTTGATAAGAAGAATGGAATGGTATATAGTATATATCTTTGTGAGTCCTGTAGCAGTCAGAAACAATGAAAGAATAAAGTATCTATTAAAGTCAGTACTGGGTCTGCCAGACTCAGAAGTCAATGTAACTTCCTAGCCTACAGTCAGATCTAGACATACTATAGCCTATTATGACTAGCTCAATGAGGGAAATTGAATAGTATATAGTATATATCTTCACAAAGCCTCTATCAGTCAGAGACAATAATAGAATAAAGTATCCATTAGGGTCAGCACCAGGTCTGTCAGACTTAAAAGGCAATGTAACTTCCTAGCCTACTATCAGATCTAGACATACTATAACTCATTGTAACTGGCATAGTGTGAGAAACTGAATAGTATATAGTATATATCTTCATAAGGCTTGTAGTAGTCAGAAACAATGAAAGAATAAAATGTCTATTAGAGTCAGTACTAGATCTGCCAGACACAGAAAGTAACATGACTTATTAACCTATAGTTAGATCTAGACATACTATAGCTCATTATAATTGACTCAATAAAAGAAATCAAATAGTATATGGTACATATTATCACAAAACTTGTAGTTGTCAGAAATCAGGAAAGAGTGAAGTGTCTAGAAGAGTCAGGAAAGAGTCTGCCAAACTTACTCATTTATCATGTAGATGTGGATGTTTTTGAAGAAAAATTATAAGAGAGAAAATAGGTATGTAATATATTCAAATTATCTGGTAAGGAGTAATAGCCTGTGCTTCATTACATCTTTCTGACAATACATAAGCAGTAGTGAGTTTCAATCAGATATAGTTGTAGTCTGACTAGGTTCTGGAGGCCACTGGATAGAAAGAGTATGAGCAGCTAAATTACAGATAGCTAGGATGGAAGTAGAGATATTAGGATACACCAGATAATACTGATAAAATAGGTCTACTTCTCAATGATCAGGATGCATAAAATGAGGATCACAGACAGATTCTGTCTAGATGCAGATACTTTTTGTCCAAGAGAGGTTTACCTTTTACTGATGTAGTTTCTGAACTCTCTTGATGCTAGCTTTACAATACATCTAGTGACATCTACCTAACATTATTTCCCATTAAGTTACAACCTATTAAGAAAATAGTCTTTATTGGTAAAAAACTACTAACTTTAAAGATAGATATTTCCACACCCTAATATCTGATCCTGATACATCAACTAGTTCCTGAATCATCTTGACTCTAGCCTTCTAATACACCTAGCAATATCTACCTGACACTATTCTGAATAAAGTTACAAGCTATTATGGAAACACTCTTTACTAATAACAAGACTGTTAAATTTAAAGACACCTACCTTCACACCCTGGTATGTGATTCTGATGAATCAACTAATTCCTCAATTCTCTTAATGATAGTCTTCCAATGTACTTTGTAATATCAGCCTAATGTTATTCTCTATAAAGTTATAGGCTGTTATAAAAATAATCTTTACTAGTGAAAGTCTTCTAACATTAAAGATAGATATCTCAACAACCTGATATCCTATCCTGATATAAAAACATGATGGTGGACTTTCTTAATGCCAGTTTTCCAATACATTTAGCTATATTTACCTATCACTATTCTCCATAGGATTATAGGCTATTATGGGAATGATATTTCCTCATTATCAGAGTCCTAACTCCAGAGTATTTATCCTGCTGTATACTAACCAGCTGTAAATTTAGATTATATATATGAGATTGAAATTATTTTAAAAAAATGAATCCTGTAACCTAGGTCCTATGTAATGGTCACACTTCTGGTATGTCTAGTATTATAAGTATGCTACAATATATTAGTTGATAATCTAATGTTTATATAGAAGATACCAAGATTATATATCACCAGAATACAACATCTTAAGATCAGACAGTATCTGGATACAATAGTGCAGGATCAGATGTTATTAGGATGTACTTAGTGTAGGGGTCTATGTTAGGTTGTAGGCTACTATACAAGAAAAAGTAAGAATGCAATGTTCTTTTGATGTCTCATCTTAGTTAATAGTTATCATTATGAGTATCCTATGTATCAGATATATAGGATGCACAGGATGCAAGTAATTATTTTTGCTGATATACTATACTGTTGTACTCGATTTGAAATAGTGTATATCCTACTAGGAATAGTGTACTGGGGATTGAATTTGACTGTTTCAAATTGTTCAAGGAATAGTCTATAGTATACTCAAAAAATTACCTAAACTATAACTTCAAAAGAAATACAAAAGGTTAGAACTGGCTGCTTAGGTTTTAAGGGAGCTAAGATTATGGAAAAAAACATCAACTAGATAGTCTTCTCTTTTTACTCAAGTATTCAACTTCTAATAACAGATCCGATTATGATTTTAATATTCCTAAAGGTTATTATGATAGAGTTATTTTGGCTAAAGAAAGTAACTTCTATGGTGCAAACCATCTACTCATGCCAAGGTTGTGGCTCAGCCACCACAACCCCCCAAAGCTAGCTCACTCACTTTTGGGGGCACTCTATAGAGTGCCTGCTAGCTCAACATCACTTCCCAGCTCAACATCACTTTGTGGCTCAACATCACTTTGTGGCTCAACATCACTTTGTAGCTCAACATCACTTTGTGGCTCAACATCACTTTGTAGCTCAACATCACTTTGTGGCTCAACATCACTTTGTAGCTCAACATCACTTTGTGGCTCAACATCACTTTGTAGCTCAACATCACTTTGTGGCTCAACATCACTTTGTGACTCAGCACTACTTTGCAGCTCAATATTACTTTGTGGCTCAATATTCTATAACCACTTACAATTTTAATTTTAAGTATACAAAAACAGTTTAATTTATACCAACCTGTTTCAATCTAGTAGGTAACTTAATACCAGCAATTATTAGCTTGGATATTTTTCATTTATATATGTGAATTTTACATCTTTTCTTTGCACAAGCCTTTATCTCATCCAAAAAAGGCTTACGTTCTGCTCTTTCAGCCCATTTTCTTGTATTCACTACCCATTGAAGCTGTTTTTGCACCTTTTCTACCTCCTCATCCTCCCTTCTTTTCACCATTTGTCTTGCATCAGAAGCATAGAGCACACCACCTTTGTAGATCTGTCATCGGGTTTGAGCTCTATGTCTTGCATTCCTTGCCCGTTCTGTGGACTATGTATGTTCTATATACTCCATAGCCAATACCCCCAATTGTGCTTGAGCCAAACTACCTTCAAGAACCCTCTTGAGCTTTTGTTGAAAGGTGGGAGAAAGGTCTCCAGCATCCTGTTGGAGCTCTTCAGCCTATTGTTTAAGGCTGGGAATAGTAAGAGGAATTAAGGAAGAAGATGAGGAGGCAAGGTCTAACTGAGACTTTAATGTAGCTAGACTTAGAGTAATAACTACTTCGTGTAACTTGGAAATAACAATATCAGGATTATATGGAATTAAGCCTGTTGCATAGAAGGCTGAGGAGAGTATAGATGACTTGAAGGTTTGTAGGTGAATGGAATTGATTGTATCCAAGAATTCTGCCTTATCAAAATTGTCATATCCTGTACGAGTTGCAGTCTCAACTGCCTCAGCATGGAAATGCTTATATGGCTGAAAAACTACAACATCGAGTGGTTATAATAGATGACTGGTGTAAGGTGGGAGGCAGAAGACTATTATTTTGTGAATATCACAGTAGTCTAGAAACTGTTTTATACAATGGGAACCAAAACTATCGAGAATTGAAAGTCAATATTCACCAACTAGCCGCTTGGATGAAAATCTTTCAAAGTGTATAAGCCACTTCATTGTCAAATCATCATTGCTATAACCAGTCTCGGAAGTCCCTATAAGGTAGTCATCAGGAATATTTGTTGTGGTATACCAGGGTTCTTAGTGGATGATACCAGGAATAATAATCATTGGAGGGAGAACAAAACCATCCCCACTGATAGTTTCACATACTGAAATAAGTTCTGGATTGGTGGAGCTCCCTAGGTAAGACTGACAATTTGAATCATGAGTAATGATCCATTGATCATGTCCAATCCCAATACAAAAGACCATCTCATCAAAGTTGTACTGATCTGCAATCTTAATATTAAATACATTGCATGTAGTTTGATACTTCTCAAACCACTCTCTTATATCATCAGATTGATGTGCATTCTTACGGTCAGCATGAATAGTGTACTGTTTTCAGATATGATAGGTAGGATATCAGCTAAGAAAGTATTGGGCCCAATGTTTTCCAACAACTGTTGCAGGCGAGGATCCCAAATGAGCATTTTGGAGGATCACATTGGCACAACCCATAAGTATTGGTAATCTGGCACTTGTGCCAACATTGTCTAAACAATCAAGATATTGACATACAGCTAGCCCCTGATTACTGGATAGTATTTTGTTGGTGCCTGGTTGGTCCTGTTTAGGTTGATGCCCTTTCTAGTTTGCCTTTAGGCATAGAATGGGTATTTCGAATTCCTGTGCTGCTGCTGCAATATTCAGTGTATCTTGTTCTAAGGTCTGAAGTGAGTGGGGAGCAGTCTGTATGCAGATTTCAATATCATTATAAGGCTCAACTCTCTGACTTGGTAGAATAAAGGAAGGCAGAGGAGGCATAAGAACTGATTGGAGAAGAGGTAATAATAAAAAGATTGAGGTTTGAAATTGTAGATAACAGAGTTGTGAAGATATTTGATGGAGGTGTGATAAAATAGTCAAGAATGTATAAGAGATTGAATTTTATTTAGATTAAATTCTTTTAATAGTTATATTCTATTAGATTAAAAATTAACTTATCTTAATATATAAAGTTATGGTAAGGTTTAAAGTGATGTTGAGCTGCAAAGTGATATTGAGCCACAAAGTGATGTTGAGCTGGGAAGTAATGTTGAGCTAGCAGGCACTCTATAGAGTACTCCCAAAAGTGAGCGAGCTAGCTTTGGGGGGTTGTGGTGGCTGAGCCACAACCTTGGCATGAGTAGGTACAGCACCTCAGTTGGTATGGCAGGGGATGCAATGAGGAATGTAATAGGGGATGTCTTAGCATAAAATCATTCCCAATAACTAGGGGTTAGGTATAAATTACTATGGTCCATGGTATTTTTTCTATATCATATCATATTGATTGTTTTTTTTTGTATTTGTTTCTTTTATCAAAATATCTACTACATGAGAGAAGAGTTTTACATTTAATTTAACTGTAAATACAGTACCAACAAATTATAATCTAAGGATACTAGACTATATCAACTCGTGGTTGAGATTTGTATTTTTTTGATACCAGTTTTGAATAACTTTCAGAACTATATACCTCACCAGACATGTAGGCATCTATAATACGCTGGGTATGGCTGTAGTATTTCCAGATAAGGGTATTTGGTATCTGTGCAAGAGCTTCAGGTACTAGTCTTTGCAGTAATGGGAAGTCATAACCATAATTTGCACATGTATATTGCTTGGCTGCTCCCCAAAAATATTCAATAAAATTTATCTCACAGTGGAAAGGTAGATAAAATAGTACCAGATATCCAGCTACCTCTATTACTTCTTTAATTTCTCCTTTTGGAGCCTTGAAATCTGGTTGTAATGCATGTAGTACTGGAGCACAACAAGTACTACCCTTCAAACATTTTGGATTTGGTGTTAAGTTTTCTGCCATAGTTTTCGTACCACACTGAGTAAGAAACTGACCCCCTCCAATTAGCCAAAGGCCCCACTCAGTAAGTACACTCTTTAATCCTTTTGGTGTTCCATCATTTTGAACTATAGACTGATAATAGCCACCATCAGGATGGGACTTGTCCAATACATAAGTGGTATGTATAGGTCTTGCATGTTTACCACTATCAGCCATATTCATCTTTGATACCCGAAGTGCATTTTCCACATATTTGCAGTGGTTCTTGGCATTATCAAATAGGAATAAGGCTTGACATCCTGGAAACTCTGCCTCAAATGCTGAAATAGCTTTATTCCTAATTTGATCTAAAAGCTTCTCTCCATCCTACCAGACATCACCACCATACTTCAGTATCTCACAAGTAGTACCATCTCCTAACCTTCTAATTGGTATTATATGTTCTAAAACATGGAGTCCCTGCCCCCTTCCTTTCTTCCATAATGGGTAGTAATCTTCCTGTACCGATATAAAATGTCTTCTATCATTAGAGTTGAAAGTACACTCATCTTGTGTAACAATGATGATGGGTGCTAGTTGTCCTGATAATAGCTCAGGTGTTGGTAGAGGATTACAATCCTCATCACACTTCATTGGAGCTGGCTCCAGTTTCTCAAGAAATGGTAAAAAGACTTCCTTTCAATACTGTTTCATATCCTCTCCTTCATGTCCATCATTGTAAACACCCTTTCACACCTCCTTCCAGTTAAATCTAAGTTTGGTCAACTATCTGGAACCAGTCTGGCTACTGATATTTTTTCAAATATCACATACTATTCGATCTCTTATAGGTGGTATTACTGCATTATTTGTTTCTGCCCAATGGCTAGAAACAAAAACACCTTGTGCAATCCCAGATGACGTCACAACTATTAGGAACTAATAGTTAGCATAAAACTTATATTTCCTAGGTCTTCTATAGTTTAAGCAATACATACCTTCCTTTACTTCAGATATATATTTCCATACAGCTAATATTATACTCTCATCTTCAAGCATAGATGCAATCTTCTCATCTCTTCTCATCTTTGAAGACTCAATAACCTGACCCTTTATCCAAGATATTTCATTGCATAATATCTGGCAACTAGTCCAGGTTCCTGCAGCTTCCCCCTCTGCAACTTGCATTGTTAACTGCTTGTATATCTTAAACAGTATATATTCAGGCTTCATTATCCATTTTCACTCTTGAAGAACTTGTACTTTCATGAAGTGCAATACTTGAATAAGTTTTATTAGAGTTTGGTCTGTAATTGCTAGTGCCTTAGTTTATGGATAAATAACTTTCTTGATATCTTTAATCCCATGATTAAGAATATCCAGTCTGACTGAAGAAGGAACACCAATTTTTCCTAATCATTGTAACCAATAGTGCAGTTCCTTCAACAACTGTGAATTATCTACTGGTAAACCCCCAATACTCTCTTGCAGTCCTTGCTCTAGGGTATTAACTGCTGAGATATTTGTTACTGATATTGGACTTGACTCAAGCTCAGAAGTTAGGGTTGAGATAGTAGTAGAAGATTGAGATGTAAGACAGTTTCTTTGTCACCATTCACATGATCATCTTGTGCTTGAGGGTGTGGTTGGAATCCTTGGATTAATATTATTTTGAGATTCTGGACCTTCTGCCTTGACAGTTATTAGACTTTGAGTTGTGATAGAACTTGATGGATACTCTGAATCAGGGTAAGAGGATATGCTGGTCGACTGTATTCGAAGACACTTTTTTTCCTGCTATGTACATGAACATGATGTACTTGCAAGAATGCCTGCAGGATTTCTCAAGATATGGTCAGCTACTGCTGTCAAGGGAAATAGTTGATGGGAGGCAGACGATAGAAGATCTGGGTTGGTAGACATTGTAGAAGGAATCTTGGCTAAATGTGCTCTCTTGGGAGATGTATGATTCTGGAGTATGGAGGAATTGACAGGTGCTGACATAGGTATCTCATTCAAACTGCTTAGTTGTTAGTTACAGGAATTTGAGGAAATGATTAATATTGTTGTAATTGTTATAACAGTTGAAGGAAACCAAAATAGGTGAGGGGGGGGATAAAGAAAGAGTTTTTGAAATGATATATTATCAGTGAGAAATATCTTCATTCTAAGAAATTTAAACCTAACCCCTAGTTATTGGGAAGAATTTTATGCCAGGTGTCCCCTGTTGCATCCCCCATTGTGTCCCCTGCTACACCAACCGAGGTGCTGTGCCTAGACGGCTTGCACCATATGAACAAAAATGATGTTTGAAAAAAGAACTAGAATTCAGGACAGAGGTAATTTTTAGCCTAAGGTTCATTACAAGCTGAATTTTATCAAGTGTTTCTTGTACTCCGCTAAGTAGTATGCTTGAGAAAATTCTTAATACTCTCTTGAGGCCTCCAAGAAACTATTCCCCATCCCTTTGACTCAGTATTAATAGCTTCTATCTACTTGTACTTACTTATATGTATATTCTTGATGCATATGGGTTCGTACTCCACTATGGCACAGCAGAGTTTTGTGAACAGGGTTACACAAGTCACTGGTGTATTGAAGACAAAACAAAATGGTAGTATGACACCACTGAGTTTTATACTTGGAGGACAAAAGTGCATGAGTTTTTTGTCTTTCAACAGTGTACAGTCATGTCTAATAAGTCTTCACATGGTCCCCAGCAATGGCACCACCACAACGAATGGCAATGGCAACCATAAAAATAAAAAAAGATATGAACTCAATTAAAAAATAGGTTATAGTAGAAATAAAAAATAACAATTTAACATGCTACCATTTTGTATGACCTCCATCTGCATCCAGTAGTGCCTGAAGTCTTTCAGGCATTCTCTCAATCCACCCATCCAATGTCTCCTGAGGAATCAGATCCCACTCTTCCTTTGCTGCCTGAAATAATTCAGCAGCACTGTGAGGCCTACTTTCCACCTTGGAGAATCGCTTTCTGAGGGCTCTTTTCAGAAGTGCCCAGGCATTCTCAATTGGATTGAGATCTGGGGAGTTGGGGGGCCAAGGCAATCTTTTATATCCACATTCCTCTTGCAATTTTTTGTTTTCCAACCCAGCATGCCATGGTGCATTATCAGCAGCCATATAGATGGTTTCTGGAGCTCTGTTTATCCCTTCTATGAAGGGAATAAGGTATGGCTGGTGAATCTCAGTTGCATATTGGTGGGAGTTGAGGCCAAGTCTATCTTTTTTGCCAGTTCTTTCCTCCTCAGTCCTCCTCCTGACAAGAATTAACTCAGTCTTTCCTCCATGCATAATTGCAGCATAGACACCTATATTGGTGCGCCCTGACTTAAAGCTGGGCTTTAAGTTTTTTTCTTCCAGCTCTTCACCAGGTCTAAGTCTAACCTTTCTACCCACTGGATTTGGATCATATTCAATAGTGGCTTCATCAACAAAAACCACCCACTTCCAAGCTCTTGTCCAGTTCTTCCTAATTCTACCAAATGCCTTCCTCTTCTCCTTCTGTCCTTTCCTCCAAAATGGTTTTTTTCTGGGTATCTTGAGCTTAAAACCAGCTTCACCAGAGATCTTATTGATAGTATCTTTGCCAAGTCCAATATTAGCTTTTTCAGTAATATCTCTTAGAGCTAAATGAGGCTCAGCATCAATAATATCAAGAACCACTTTCCTTTTGGCATCAGTAATCTTTGTTGGTCTGCCAGATCTGGGGGAATCATGGGTGTTGCCATCCTGGATTTTGGCCCTTCTGACCACTGATGCAATGGTTGCCTTGGGGATATTCATCTGCTTAGAAATTTTATCATACCCCATATCAGTGTGCTTATATAGGGCATAAATTTCTCTATTTCTGTCTTCTCTAAGTCTTTTGGTATGTGGTGGAGCCATGGTAGTGCGGAGTTGTTCGGTTGATGGGGTAAAAAGTGGTTGCTTGGCAACCATGTGAGGACTTATTAGACACGACTATACAAATTCTCTTGTTTTTAAAAATCGGACTTCATTATAACTCAACCATGAACCAATCAATTTAAAAAAATAAAGGGGGGTAAGGAAGTGGTGAAGAACATGTAGCCCTTCCCGATCACTTATCAAGATAATTAATTGAATTGTGGTCAAAGATCCATCGAAAGGTTAGGATTGTGTGTATTCAAAGTTCAGAAGCGATGGCACTTAAATCAGGGTAACCTTGACCATCAGCATTTGTTGATCAGGGGTCATCTTTTGAAGGTTGTATATTTATTGACAATACCGTACAATACACCCTGAAAAACTAGAGAATACAGGTTCAATACATACTGCCTCTTATTATTCTATCTTCAGAAGTCAAATATAACCTATACCATAGCATTGTTGTTGAGTTTTGATATTGTCTCATATTCTTAAAGAAGAAAAAAAGGCTGTTGCTGCGAGCGGTAAAACTCATGCACTTTTGTCCTCATGTGTACTTCTGCCTTAGTCATCATTTCCACCAATGTCCTGGCATTCCGGCTACAGAAGTCCCTCACGATAGAATTTCCCAAATTACCCTTTCGTACCCGCACTCGAGCACAGCGCTTTCTTACCCAACTTGCATCTTTCAAATCGCGGTACAAATACGTAAAATACACTATCATACAAGCACAGACGACTTACGCCATCCAACTAACACTCTTCAAGCATCAGCAGCCTTTATCCAGAACACACCCACACTCGAAAAGAAAAACAGAGAAAAAGCCTAAGGCTAGGCTACTGCAAATATGGCATCAGGGTCTCCCCTTTCACTGGCGAAGAGGAACCTTAGGACCGTCGTGAAGAAGACATTGTCTGCTATTTCCGTTGAGAGTCTTGCGGCTCAATGTAAGGCTTCCCATAACCCAACACCGTTCATATATCTCTAGTTATCCATATTCAGTTATTTCCGCATACGATGGATGTTATACAAGCCAGGAGGAAAACTTAAGTTCTAATGGTTGTCATAAAGCTCAAACATGTATCGAGACGTTTCTGTCTCTCCCCGAGTACCAGTCCTCACGTCGGGTGAGCGTCTTTCTCTCTATGCCAGCGAAGGAAATAGATACTTCCCAGATTGTGGAAGATGGTCTTAAAAGTGGTATGTAATAATATCATGACTTGCCCGTAGACACCTTGGAATTTTTAGTTAATCCCCCATAGGTAAACAACTATATGTACCTCATATACATCGCCATCCCCCGAGTCAGCCGACTTTACCTGACCCCGCTTCAGCTTCTTCCCCTCCAAGTTTGATGGATATGTTATCACTTCACTCTCTCGCTGACTACCAATCTTTCAAACCAGACAACTGGGGGATACCTACAGTTCCGAAAGACTCAATATCTGGAAGACACAATTGCTTAGAACATGAGGAATCAGGGCTGGATTTAATAGTCATGCCTGGTGTTGCATTTGATGAAGGCTTCAGAAGGCTAGGTCATGGTAAGGGTTACTATGACTACTTTCTAGCTAGGTACAAACAGGTATTGAGTAGAGATGGGGTCGAAAGAAAAGAAAGGATGCCAGTACTAGGTTTTTTTTATACCCATATCACATGTAATTTAAATGCTTAGGATGCTGACCTACTGCAGTTGCCCTTGCGTTGAAAGAGCAATTGTTTGAAGACGGGACAGTGCCGGTGGATGTCAGTGACTGGCCTATGGATGTAATCATTTCTGGAGATGGGAGGCTACTGCGAAGATGAATGATATCATAGTAAAAAGGGTTCAGATTATGCTAGACTATCATAATGCTTCACTTTACGATTAGGAGAATAATTTATGTGCATTCAGAATGTTCAATTAGTGATGACTGTGGTAAACATGCCAAGAACGAAAAAGTGGACACAAGGGCATTGTCACTTCAGGTGATGCTGTGTGCCTTTCTATGGCAACCACCTTGAAAAAATAAAATATCAAAGCTCACTCCAAAAAGATCTCTCATTCTTCTCGATTCTTCCATACCTAACCCCCACCAACAAGCACTACCACCAACGCCGTTCCTATTTGATAGTCTTAATAATCTTGAGCACCACAACCTCTCGTTAATCAAATCTCTACACATACACACCATTTTCTCTCGCTAAATTCCACACGATGACTTCGCCAAATGGGCCCTCTGATCAGTTTGCGCCCGTGCTCGCGGCTTTGGCGACCATGCAGGGCAACGTCGACCGGGAGCAAAAGTACCAAGCTACACAGTTTCTGGAGCACTTTCAAAAATCGGTTGGTTATAATTTGGAAATTCTTGTTTTTTAAAGTCGGGGGGAAAGAGATGGGATGGCGGGATTTCTGTGGCCGTTTTTCCTTTGAGTGAGGCTCATTTCTTAGGATGATGGCGGGGTCATCTGAAGGGAGGGTGATGCGGGGTAACCCTGCAACTGGATGAGCACGATGGGCGGAGGGAAGGAAGGAAGGCGCTGACTGGAATAATTTTATAATATTAGCCCGAGGCATGGACTGTTGTGCATGCTATTTTACAATCCGAGAACGCTGGTGTTGAAGCACAACTTTTTGCTGCGACAACATTGAAGGGAAAGGTCTGTTGGCTCAAAAGCATCTTGACGACCGGGATCGACCGCGCTAATTATTTTACCCTCCTCTCTTCCTCATTTAGATCACTTACGATATTCATCAACTACCACGGGATGCTCTAGTAGATTTAAGGAACTCCCTATTGAGCCTACTTGTTAGCTACCGGAGCGGCTCACGTCCGATACGAACACAATTATGTGTATGTTTGGCAAGCTTAGCTTTACAGTTGCTGGAATGGAAGGACGTTATTAGTCTGGTAGTCAGCACACTGGGAAATGATGTGGAGAGCAGTGTGTGTTTGCTGGAATTTTTGAAAATCCTTCCCGAGGAGGTCACTGAAGGGAGAAAGGTTAGCTTGACGGTATGTAATTTGGGATAACATTACTTTTTTCCTAATTTGAATTCGGAGGTGAGAAATTGATGACAAAAATTAGGAGGAGGAGCTTGAGACAAGATCTCGAGAACTACTCACGGATAACGCTACAGAAGTACTCAGACTTCTTGTCCAATATGCGCAGTCAACAGGTGATTTTGATTTTTTTTCCCCTACACTTCCACTCCTTTACCACCTGTTCCAATTTACTAATTCTAACCCCCCATTGCTGCGGTTTAGCTGGATCTCCGCCCAATCCTGCCTTAATATCATGCGTAAACTCTTGGCTTCGTGAGATTCCGGTTCTTGATGTTATCGGAACCCCACTCATTGATGTTATCATATCCGCACTCTCCTCTGATGCGGCTCTCGACCCTGCCGTTGAGTGTCTCTGCAATATCTTTCGTGAGACACGGGAGGTTGATGCATCACAGGAAGCCATTCGGATCTTATATCCCAGGGTTATGAATTTACGGCCGAAGATCCGTGAAGCCGTTGAGGCGGAGGATTTAGAGACATTCAGGGGGTATACTCGAATATTTTCAGAGGCTGGAGAGGCTTGGGTGGTTCTAATTGCACGCATGCCGATGGACTTCCGTGAATTGGTGTCAGCAATTGCTGAATGTGCTGCTCTGGATTCTGAACGTGATGTTATTTCACTAACTTTCAACTTCTGGTACGAGCTCAAGAACTATCTGGTTCTAGAGAAGTACATCGAGGCAAGGGTGAAGATAGCCGATATCTATTCTCAATTGGTTGATATTATGATTCGGCATCTTCATTATCCTGAAGGAAGTGAAGCAGACCCATTCGACGGAGATAGAGAAGCAGAGGAGAAGTTTCGGGAGTTTAGGCATTCTATGGGGGATGTGCTGAAGGATTGTTGTGAAGTTATTGGCTCAGCGGCTTGTTTGGGAAAAGCTTACTCTGAGATTCAGACTTGGATGCAGCGTTATGCCACTAGTTCCCGGAAGCCTGTCAATGGTCAAGTCGAAAACTGGCAGAGCTTGGAAGCGCCACTCTTCAGTTTGAGGGCAATGGGAAGGATGATTCCTGCAGATGAGGAGCAAGTGTTACCCCAGATAATGACATCCCTAGTTCAGTTACCGGAACACGATAAGGTCCGATTCGCCGCAACATTAGTCTTAGGAAGATACACTGAGTGGACATCAAAACACCCTGCATATCTGGAGCCTCAACTTAACTACATCACCAGAGGTTTCGAACATAACTCTAAGGATGTCGCACGAGCCGCCGCCATGGCTCTAAAGTTCTTCTGCCAAGATTGTGGAAAACTTCTCGTTGATCATGTAGGCCAACTTCACAACTTTTACGAACAGGTTGCTGGCGATCTTCCTATTGCTAGCTTGTACGAGGTCACAGACGGAGTTGCTCATGTTGTCGCGGCCCAGCCGCTCGACAAGATTTATGATGCTTTAAGGCTGTTTTGCGAGCCCATTGCAAAGAGGCTCATGGAGAAGGCAAATAGTGCCAATGACGACAAGGCTAAGTGTGAACTGGCTGGTACGCCTTATCAAGGACCCAATTTACTTTCTTTCACAACCATTGCAACTGAGAATGACCCTCTTCAAATAGATTATATCCAACTCTTGACGATCTTCGTTCAAGTTGTTCACCCGCATGTTCCCCCGGGAACATTGAATCCTATGATTCGCTTTTGGTCGGGACTTATCCCGGTCCTTGGGACGATTCTCGACAATTTCGTTCAATTCTCGCCGGTCTGTGAGAGAGTCTCAAGATGTTATAGGACGATGCTCGTAAGCTATAGGACCGATATGTTGCCTCTTTTGCCTCAATTGGCGGAGAAATTGGTTACTTGTTTCCAGAAGTCCCATCAGGGTTGCTTTTTATGGGTTACTGGTGCAGTTATCAGAGAATTTGCAGATGAAGAGCTTGTTGATGAAGCAACTAGGACCTCAGTTTACCAGTTTCTAGAACAGCAATGTTTGAACATGTTCCGGCTATTAAACACAAAGGCCGCTACTGAAATCCCTGATGGTTTGCTCCCTGCTATGTTTATTATATGTCTCTCCTTTTAAATGTCTAACCTGCTAACGGGAGCTAGTTATTGAGGATTTCTTCCGTCTTTTGGTTGATGGTGTCATGTTTCACCCCTACAAATTGATACTTTCCAATTTGTTGCAGCCAATATTCGAGGCATCTCTCCACTCTTTGAGCTTAGAGCAAGTCGACCCCCTTGTGGCCGTTTTACAGTTCCTCCGTGATGTGTTGGCCTATGGCCGTTCTTCGCCGCCAACCAGCGCTTACCCAGACAACCCGAAGGAAGTTCAGGAAGCTGTGAAAGCCATGGCTTTGAGCAAGGGAGAGCTTATAACTCAGAAAATTTTGAGTGGGCTGATGTACTCTTTCCCAAGAGACTGTGTTCCGGATTCCTCGGGAGTCTTGTTGGCTCTAGTTGAGCTTTGTCCCGAACCCTGGTTGCAATGGATGAAGCAGACTCTAGAGTTGCTTCCGGCTGGAAGCATCTCTCCTACCGAAGCCCAGAAGTTCTTGTCTACACTTGAGGGGTAGGAAACCCCTTCCCCAACACCACCCGATTGTCTCAATGCTAATGGTGGACTCTCTTCCTTTAATCCAGTGCTGTCTCCACAAGAGATTTCAAGAAAATCCGGTACTCCCTTCAGGATTTCACCAACTGGTATAGACGCAAGAATGTGAGTTTAACGCTTTCCCTCTAGTATTTTAACACAATTGTCGCCTGATGTCCGATATTAACCCTCCATTCTCCAACAGGTCACACCCAGAACCGCTATCACAGGAATTGAAGGCATCGAAGGCTCTCGCTTCTCATTCAGCGAATAAAAATCCCCTCATTTCACTCCTTACATCCCTTGCGAACGACGGAATGTCTCAATATTCTAGATAAAAAAAATTACCTTTGATCGACCAGATTTACTTACTTTACCATAACATAACAATTATCATTTGTAAAATCAATCCAGTCGTGAAAAAAAAAACCCCCCTTTTTTTTATCAGCTTTCTCTCTCATTCTCAATTTCATTTTCCTGGCGGGGCTTACTGTTTTTACCTTTCTTTTTCATTTTATTTCCCTGTTTTCTCTTGCTCCTTTTCTTTTTTTTCTTCATCACCCATCTTCTGATCACCCCAGAAACTTTGACTTCATTTTTGCTTTCTTCTCTTTCCTGTTTCTTTTTTCTTCTACTTTTATTTTTTTTCTTTGTCTAGAATAGGGTAGAGCAAATGATGGTGGAAAAACGAGAAAATCGAAAATTTAATGAGCTTTTTTTTTTCCCTCTTCTGCAATCATTTTTTTTCTATTACAAGGTCTTGGGTTATCTTACCGTAGAATTGCATTATAAGATGACGGGCAAGTATACGATATTGAGGATTGTTAACTTGGAGGTATGGCACTGCTAGTGATAATATGGAATTCCATAGTTAAAGACAAAAGTATAGAGCAGTACTTTCTTTTTTTTCTTCCAAAAAAAAAAAAATACTACGTTAAGAAATAGTATTTTCTCGAATTGTCATACAGCCTGGCCCGATAATACCAACTGAGCATTAAATTTACCCCTCAACACAACACAACCGGCCATACCATGTTACCATAAAGAAAAATAAAATAAAATAACTAAACACGCGCAGACATATCAGCCAGACAGATACCGGTAAGCAAGCATAGAATACGGTGCCGGTACGGTAAGTACTGTAAGCACACCTCCCCATCCCATCCCATCCCATTCATCCCACTCTATTTCCCGTATCTACTGCGGGGTAAACCCGCCTGCGCCCGCCCGTGCCTGGACAAAGCATTTACGGTAAGGTGCAGTACAAGTAAGCAGACCCAGCACGTACAGCAACCTTTAGGGGGAAAGAAATGGAAGGAAAGGAAAGGAAAGGAAAGGAAAGGAAAGGGAAAAAAGGAAAGGGTATTGGTAATTACTTTTTCTATATATATGTTCCGCTGGGAGTATGGTATCCTATTTCGTGAGGTTCTGGGGGTGAGGAAGAGAAAGGTAGACTTATGAAAATAGTAGAAGTTGGATTTATCATTGTATCGTGGAAAGAGGGTGTGATAAGGTGTATAAGTACTTTATTCACATGATTGCCAGTTCTATTTATTTTTTATTTTTTATTTTTTATTATTTTCGGTCTCCACTTTCCCGTTGATAGAATAGTTAGACTATTTCACAAGACCATGTCATTACCATTCAAATCAATAACAATTCAACTCAAAAAGTCTCACGACCCATCCATCCGTCAAGCAGCAAAGAAGGTAGGTAGGTAGGTAAATAAACTACTACCAAGCACATGAATCAATGATACAAGGCGAATAAAGTAAGGTAGGTAAGGTGAAGTACAATATACAAAAGGTCGATAGTAAGTAGTAAAATAAATAAACCCCCCATCAGGAAGCGATAACAAGCAAGTAAGCAAAGCATAAAGTTTTTTTTGTTTCCTTCCCTTTTTTTTTTGATCCAGTCGTTCCGGTTCGCGGAATAGAAAATATCAAAGTACAGTTCTTTTCCGGTTCCTCAGACTGACTGAATGACTGACTGAAACAACCCTCCATTTTTCCTTAATCCAGTCGGTTAGGAAAATAGAAAAGAAAAAAATATATGGAAGAAAAAAAAGAACACTTCTTTAATCCCTCCCTTAAAAACACAAAAAATGAAAATTTGAACTCCAATTCTCCCAGCCCAGGCTTTAAAAACACATGAATAAATTTGTTTTTCCCATTGAAAAAGAAAAAAAGGCAACCACACAAAGTGTCAAACGAAAAAAAGTTAACCGTAACCAGGAAGAAAGCAAGGTTAAGAGAAGAGAAGAGAATGGTTAAAAAAAGAGTAATAGCCCCCAAGAACATAATAATGAAATATGAATATGAAGGATTCATACATAAACTAACCCGTAACGTAAGAAAATAATAAAAGAAACTAACGTACACTACTACTCAACGACGTCACCCTTTGTTCCTTCGGCGCAGGAGGAATTCTGACAGGTTCTGTAGCAAGCTTTGACGAGTTGATCGCTGGAGGCGGTGGCGCCGCTACAACTGGCAACGTACTCGGTGTAGGATCAGCAATGCTGGCAGGTTCCCCCACTAACGGCACCACAGGTGGTTTGGATAAACTTGTCAAAGTCGCAGGCCCCTCATTTGTAGCTTTTACACTCGACTTCTCGTCACTCTTCTCAACCGGATCTGCCTTGTGCTTTCTTTTACCATAGTCTTGCAAGCTCAACTTTTTCGTCCTTGTTGGGCTAGGGTTGACCACGTTGCTATTCAGGGCAGATACTGACAGATTGACATAGTTGGGAAATATTGTCAAAGGTGACTGGATCGAGACAGAATTGGGAGCTGGAGATAGCGAGCTTTGAAAGGCGAGTGTCGATGATCCATTAACAGTTCCAAGGCCAGGCGGCAGCTGCACCTGTAAACTATGGTTTCTATATCCATTCACCCGTGGCTTGTCCTGTGGTAAATTCACCTGTGCTTTCTCGGAGGATGGCCTTTCTTGAGTAGGACTAGACTGAGTCGAGGGCGGTTTGTCTGAATCAGCTGAAAAAAGGTCTGCCAACGCAGGACCAGGAGGTCGAGGTGACGAGGGAGATTTAGTATCGCTAGCATCAACCATAGTAACGGACATGTCAGGCGTAATTAAGGCTTGGCCCGGTAGAAGACTGGTGTCCGCAATAGGCGAAGTAGCTGTGGGGGAAGGCACGTCTGGGGATTGCTTTAAATCTGGGGAAGGTGAGCTCTTTCTACTCCGTGCAGACCCACAGTTGGAAATCTTTGGGACTTTAGGCGAAGGTGTATTTTCAGGGTCTTCAGAAACTGCATCAAGTTTTCGTTTTTTGTCTTCTGAAACAGCGGCAGCGGATTCTTCTCTGTCTCGAAGTAAACTCTGCATCAAGCGCTTCCTAAGAGGTAATCTTGGTGGTTTAGGAGGAGTCTTCACGGCAGCCGGTGACCACCAAGGGATTTCTTCTCTAACAGGATCCGTTTGCATTGCCCTATCCTCGTACTGCGGTCGCACAGGCCTTATGATGGTCTTGCTAGCGTGTTTGGGCGTATAGGATCCTTGAGCCGATTGACCAACAGGTGAAGAGGAAGCAGTTCGGCGGTTTATCCTCTCATCCGAACTGGTAGGAGAATCAGATGCTCTTCTCCCGACACCGGCATCGGTTACCGAGTATTCCGCAAAACCGTGGTTTAAGCCAGATCCTGTTGTAGATGGTGAGTATGATGACCTTGGGTGGGGGAGCTTATTCCTCTTACTTGAATCGGCTCCTTTTGTCCAATCTTTTGTATCAATGCCCGGACTGTGTAAGGATGACGTTCCAGGGGTAAGCGAGACAGTACTGTTTCTTTTCCTTCGCTTTGCAACCTGGGGCTGTTGCTCCTCTTGTTGCTGCTTCTCTATTCGTGATAAGACATCCTTGAATTTCCTAGCCTCACGTCCAGTCATCTCACCCTTCTCCACAGCAACATCCTGAGGCATCGACGGATCACGGCTTCTAGGTTTGCCTCGTGATAATGGCGGTGAAACAGACCGACTCTCTCCGTCTTCTTCCTTCTTTAATGGAACAGACTGACGGTCAGGGGTTGGTCGTTTAGAACCAACTGTTGGTTCGGTGGATGTATTGGTCTTGCGTTGCTTACGTGAATTTCCATTCCCATTAGGAATTTTGCCAGTAACCGTTTCGCTATCAACCATGTTCTTGATTTGGTTAACAAGGCACTCTTTTCCTCCCAAGCAAGCACAATCCCCCATCTTATAGGTCAACTGCTGTATCCAAACAGCCAACTCTTTCAGATGCTCACTGCTTAGCCGATGGATGTCGAAACCCTCCTTGACAAAACGTCGAGACTCTAGAGCCCCACTCCAATCCCAGCTAACTGTGAGCTCGATGCCGGGCTTCAATGCCTGGTTAGCAAACAAACCAAAACATATCTCAGAACGATCAATGACGATGGTCTTGAGCGTCAGGTTTGGATGACAGCTTCGCCTCACAAACCGCGCTTCTGATCCGTACCGTCGAGCATCCACGTAAATAGGGAGATTCGGATGAAACAGAACGTATGGCTCGGGATGGTCCCAAGAGGAATATTGATCTGCGCATTGTTTTTTATAGGAATCTTGGAAACCAACCTCTCCTTTGTAGATGGTAATTAGATCACCTTGGGAACAATCCGCTCCAAGCAAAAGACGACGTCTGGAATGTTCGGGATTAGACTTGGAAGGTTCTGGGAGCACCTGAGGAGACGCCTTTGGGAGGCCGAGGGAAGACAGCTCTTGTCGATTAAGGTAGATGTGTCCTTCGAGAGGGTTAGGCACATCCGGGCTGGATACCAACGTTACCAGAGAGTGGAGGAATCGCTCGACATCGGCATCGGTATACTTGTTCGGGCTGTTACCCAAGTCAGTGAATCCTTCTCTGAGATTTCTTGTCGGTTTCTCAGGGTCGGTATCACTTTCTGTTTCGCCGTTACGGGCGGATGGGGGCTCAGGAGGAACATTTGTATTGGGAACATCGAGGAGGATAGTATGATGGGTAGTGGAAGAGCTAAGTCCACCATTGTTTGGCTGGGCAGAGGCCCGGTGGCCTCTTTTGCGTGAGGGTTGCTGCATTTCTTTCTGACTGAGTGATTTGCCAGGTCCTTGCACACCAGTTTTCTCCGTGGACGGTGGAACCTTTCCAGGCGTGATGCCATTTGTACCGTTCGTAAGCTCTTTCTTTCTGTGAGATGCCCCAATCGGTCGCTTCTTCTTGTGACTCCTTTTGGCTTGATCCTCTTCAATTCGCTGCCGTTGAATATCTTTGGCTTTTTGAACGTCGAGAATTCGTGGGGAGCATGTAGGGCAGTAGTATTTATTGGGCAAGTTGTCTTTGTCGAGTTGAACACAAACAATATGCTGCCAAGTGTCGCATTTGTCGCAACATATCGTGTATCCATCATCATCAGAAATTCCACAAATACAGCTGATTTCACCGGAGGTGTCTGCGGCGCCTTCAGGGGTAGTTGTCGAGTTTGCGAGTGAGTGTGGCTGCGAAGGACCAGGAGTCGAGGAAATAGTAGGGTTCTCGGTCATCCTACGTAAAAACAGCCTCTCTGCGGCTTCTTCTTCGAGGGGATTTGTCGTCTTCAGCAGTAATCTGGTTTGAGACTCATGTCGTAGAAGGTAGCAGAGAGGGGGTTGAGAGACGGCGAATTTCAAGGGAGAAATGTCGAGAGACTGCCGGCTTCGTCAGCATTGCCATATCGGATGGAGGGCAAAGATTTTTCCAAAAGCAGTCCTTTTCCTTCTTGTGGAGAAAAGCAAAAAAGGGGTGGATGGTCGAACGAAACGAATGGGGAGCGAGGATAGAGCTGACCTTGTAAAAAGATTTTCGGAATCAAGGGCAAGGAAAAAGGACAGGCTTCTTGATTTGTTCAAAAGCCCCCTTTACTGACTATTTTCTGGGTTACGGTTCGTGGCGACGACGGAGAGCGGGGGCAAAGGAGCACGCGCGTTTGTTTCGACAGTGGACCCGACAAAGTTGATGACGAACCAGGGCAAAATCGATGAGTGAAGAATCCAGCGAAGAGATGAGAAGCGGATGTATTATGGTAAATGGGGTTTCGAGTCCAGTAAGGTTTACTCTTTGTTCAAGCGCCAGCACCAAATTCGGAGGAAGAGATGGTTTTTTTTTTTTTTTTGAAGATGATGGAAACGATGAAGAATGATGAATCGCTTTCTCCTATTTAATTTTTAATTCCTGGCGGGAGTCGATTGCTCTTGCGTGTTGGGCTGGATAAAAACACTGTTGAAAGATGAGAATGGTGTGGACGAGATGGCAAGCCGTTGAATGAGTGAACGAGGAAGAGAGGGAGAGAAGGTGTGGGTGGTGGAGCAGGAAGGGGGTGGAGGAGGAGTAAGTAGGGAGAGGGTGCAAGGTAATGGAGGCGATCGAGCAAGGAGGGGAGCAGTAGTAGGAGTACGACTGTGTGAAGAGAGCGAGCGAGAGTGTGTGAGGAGGGAGGAGAGTGAGTAGAGTGAGAATGAGAGTGAGAGGGAAAGAAAGTGAGAGCGCAGTCAGTTGCAGCAACAGGAGCAGAAGCACCAAAGCAACGAGAAAGAGACGAGCACCAGGAAGCAGCACCGAGCAGCGAAGAAGCAACAGCAGCGAATATGGACAGAAGGGGGAAAGGGCGGATGGGCAAAACGAACCACGGCTGGCTGGGCGAGCAGTGGGAAAGTGAGTTTGAATGGTGAGCGAACGAAGACTTACCTCTAAAATCAATATTTGGAAATCATCTAGCCCATTTGGGAAGTCTTAGCTGTAATAAAAAAAAGGAATAAATTCTCAAAATTCCCCGTCTCTGCTATTTTATGTATGTACGAATGTGAGTAAGTCCAAATTTCCCCCCTTCCCCCCCCCAACACCAGAAAGTGAAGGGGGGAAGGAACATCGATCTCAAAGCTGTGCAGGGGCGGCATCCCGGCAAAGACTTTTGGCTTGCTCTCCCGACGGCGTCTTTGATGCCAGACGAGAGGAAGAATAAGTATGTAGGCTGTATAGATGGCTCTACCGAAGCCGAGTTAGTGGGGGATGATAGAATGAGAGGTGTACGGGGTTGAATGAAAGGAAAGTGACGGGCAACAGAACAGAGGAAGCGATGAAGAGAAAACGGCGGTCAAAGTAACAGGAGAAAGGGGGCGTCCTTCTGGAGTGATGCCTCACCCCCTCCGTCGGTCTCTGTGACAAAAATTTCCCTATCTCCGGCCTGTGTGGCCTTGATTTGTACCTTGTATGTATGCTCTGTCGCGGAAAAGGAAAAGGGAAAAAAAGAAGGTGGTGTGGGGAACGAAAACAAATGAAAAAAAATTACAATAGAAAGGAAAAGGAAAAGGAAAGGAAAAAAAAAAAAAAAAAAAAATTTGTATGGACCCCAAAAATCAGAAGTTTGAACGAAGGACAGGCGCTTTCTTCCTTGTCGCCTTCCTTTCCCAAAATCAAGATGAGCTAGAACAACCTGGGGAAGGAGCGCTGATTTCTGATTCAAGGAGACAGAGGAATAAAAATAAATCGAAAAGAACACCACTACCACTTTCTCCCACCCACCACCACCATCTTTTTGCCCAAGTGCACCACCATAATCCATCATCATCACCACCATAAGAGTCAGAGGGCAAACAGGGATCTTGGTACTTGGCTCCTCCTCAACCTGCAAAGTAGCAGGAAGAAAAAAGGAAAGAAATAAAACAAAAAGGAAAGAAATATATTTAATAGAAAGACGGAAAAGGGAAGCAGCGCTCTACCTTTGGAACAACATCAAACTCAATGTATGGTTGGTGCGGGGTTTCGCATTCCAGCCAATTGTCGTGCCGCTTTCGTTCCCTTGGCTTTTTCAATTCCTCCCACACGGGCTGATAGTCTCGCTAAAAGTCACTGGAGCACCGGTAAGCAAAGCAAATCAGCAATTACAATGAATCCCCCCTCCCAGAGAGCAAAAACTCTCTAAGAGAAGGTTTTCTTTGCTTCCACCTTGTTCGCTCAACGTTCTGATTCAGATGATCTCACACTCTCGTACTCACAAGAAACTTTCCCAGTGATTTTTCGTTTATGAGGACAATGATGATGGTGATGATGTCGACAAGGTAATTCGTGGATTATCGTAGAAGTGAACTTTTCCTGTTGCAGCAAAATAGCGGCTGAAAGTTACGGTGGTGGTTGAAAGTGTGCAAGGTGCTGTAGCTGAGCCCCCCCCAACAGCTATTGTCGAACCGCATCCGGCCTTTGAACAAAGGGGGGGCAAAGATTGTCGATAAGGGAGAGGTGGCCTTCTCCTCCCTCGAAAGGTCTCAAAGCTCGGAACACCGGTGGTGTGCAGCACTCGGTACAAGTACAGTATCGAAAAATATTCGAAAGGGTGTGTCTATTCTCGATTCTCACGCCCTAATATATGTTGTCATTCGGTAGTCCCTTGTGAGCTCACAAAAAGGACCTTTCATGCATCTTTTTCCAACCTCTGGCGCCTTTGAGTCGACACTGAACACCCGTCAGTATTCCCGAGCACGCCCAGTCTCACCCCTCTTGTCCAATCATTTGGTATCACTCGAAATTTCGTTCAATCCACCGCGTTGGCGGAATGCCAATGTTTTATCCCCAAACTTTTAAGAAGACCACCCCCCCCCAATCCACAAGAATGCCTTTCTATACCAACGTATGGTCGCGGTGCACTGCAGTCACCATTCCTTTTGATTTCGATTATTTATTCCTTGCCTATCCTAGCGGCGAGCGACATGATTTTCCCATGTGGTGCCTGCAGTTCTGGGGGTCTCCCTGGATTGGGTTTGATGAGTCTTCATGGGGAGAAGGGGAGGTTGGGATTGCGCATCCTGTGCGGGAATTCGTAAGTTATCGATATCAAATCTCGCTGGTTGGATCCCTTAATCCCCCCCCCTTACAGCCACAAGCAGGACCGACAACAGCCCATGCACAAAGCCACAATCAGGGAATTGAATAAAAAAAACTTTGTCTGCGAATGAGAGTAGCGTAAATTTCAGTGAATCTACACGAGGAAGCTGAGATCTAACACCTCCCACCCCCTCCTCCCCCCTTTCCGGCTCTACTTGTACTCGAGTATTGGGAAGAAATATGCTCCGATGTTTAACTTAGATCTTTATTATACACTGCCAGCGTTCCAGAGTAAAAATCGCAGGGGTCAGTGTTTTAGGCGTCTTGCTTTACTGTATCTTGCGTGTATGTGTCGTAGTTTCTCTCCGCTTGCACTCGAGCATGCCAGGCTATCACAATATGACCCCAAAGTCACTAGTCGTAGAGATCACCCGGAGTCAGGTGGGTTCATGTCGGCATCGATCAGCGCATGGGCCAAGCTTTGTACCTGGCTTTTCTAAAAGCTTATATCACAGCCCAAGCACAACTGCCCACATGCAATTTTTCTGATCTACACCAGGTTTAGATGGGTTTAGGTGCCGTGGATTCTTTTACTCTTTCTTGAGGCACGGTACGGGTATTTTCGATGACTATTATTTTGGTGCAAAGTGCAAATCATAATGTCGCACTCGGTCAAAGACACCGTTCATGGGAGCTAAAGGAGAAGTGGCTAGGTAGCGCTGGAAAATGGTGAGAAAAGGAGGTTGCATGTTGCCTAGCTAGGGGCGTACTTTTTTTGTGACTATGCCTATACCGATGTTCCCGGTAGAGTGGTCATGCAATCCACACAAAGCAATGACTTCCGACTACCACACTACTAGTAGAAGCAGCTCACATTCCTTCACCAGATTTTAAAGATATCTGGCCCGTTTCACCTCCCCACCCCCTGATTTAAACTGCCAGTTCGTGGCTTTATCGAGTTCCCTTCTCTGTTATCATGCATTTTGGTGGGGCTTATCGACATTCACCCCTCACATTGTTTCTTTCTCGCAGAAATGTTTCATCAGGCAAATGAATGCTTGAATGAGCTAGTAAACAGAATACATGATCTAGCACAACAAACTAATCACAGTGACAAGAATTCTTTGTGATATGAGGCAGGGGAACGATCGGGATAAGAATACGATATTGGTATAATGCAAATAATCTAAATATAATAAGTCCCTACGCTATGGGAAGAGATTCCACATATGCCTTTCGGTACGCATTCTCATCGACTTGAGGACCTCGGTTCAAAGGAGTCCACTTGGGCTAAATTTTGTTATTAATATTGTGGACGAAGATGAAAGATGGTGAGAGGGAAGGAACCTACCTCCTCACGGAATAGTCGCATCGCTTTGACATACTATATTTCATCAGCATCAGCAGACCTCAAAAACCAACAGTTTGTTGGAATGGCGGGCCCATACGTTATTTTTGTCAGTTGTGAATCTATGGTAGATTCCTGCCGGGAGGATAATCAAATCGCCTTTGGACAACCTGATCCTCACCCAGCGGTCGTCCTTGGATCGAACATCAAAAAAACCCTCGCCATCCAGGATATATCTTATTTCCTCATCCTCGTGTAGGTGCTCGTGGAAAAAGTTCTTCACTTTTTCCTCATAGAGCTCACCTAAGGCACTCGGGGATACTGTGATCTCGTCACGGTTCTTATAACCACGCTCGGCAGCAAGTGCGTTCACGTCGTCAACGGAGTCGAAATGGTGAGCTAACACACCAATCTGGTTGAGGGCGGTCTCGGAAACGACGACTCCCGAGTCATGGTCCTCGCGTTGGTCACTCTGCAAGGAGCAAGCGTAGTCAGAAAGGTTTGCCTCTCTCCACTGGATGCCTTTACTTCATTTCTTCGTAAGGGGAAAACCAACCGTACTATTATCGTATTCGTAGACCTTCATGATAGAATTGGTTTAGATCAAATTTTGCAAGCGCTTTTATGATAAGTTGTGGGGACAGATAACGGATGAGATGGGGGTCGGATGATTGTGTTGAGAAGAGGGGTGAAGGCAGGGGCAGGCGGGCAAGGCACGGTTTTGTGAGGGAGGGGCTTCTCAGCACGTCATTTCATGGCCTGAATGGTCTGCGTTGTCAAGCACTCTGGTATCAATTTTTACAAATTTCAGCTCCATTTTAGGAGACACACAATTGAAATATGCGGCCGTTTTTGTGTTGTTTCTGGGGGGAGGAGGTGCATAGTCTATGTTATATTTATCGTATTTGCCAATTGGTGTTGCAGCACACTTGCCAAGTGTTATCTTCTTGCTGCTTTGCCCGCTGGGTGGAGTCTGCCAAAGCTGCCAACCACTTCCACCCTACTTACGTCCAGCACCTGGATTATCTTCCAGTTTGAGGCCGTTCTTTCCAGAATGAAAAATAGGGTAGGTAAACCTGATCAAATCCAACCAAAAACATCCATCACACGGAACGGATTGCTGCTGGTCGAGGATGAAGTCTAAGGTATCATTGCGTCAATACCCGTTACAAGTATCATACCGCATCAACACATTCGCTGCCTGAAGAGCGCTGTTGCCTTCCTCTCTTGAATGTTTGCTTGGGAACTCATAGCACCGTAACTCTAACACACATTCGGCGGGTGACGATGTGAGAGGTCAGGAGCTCTGGTTGGCCACTTTTCCTGCGGAACTTTCCATATTTATCACTGTGACCCGCAGGCCGTATTCCTAAATACCGGTACTCGAGTACTCGTACAAGCATCGCAGCATACTGCATGCAAAAGGTCGGTCGACTCATCTCACGCATTATCAGTTTTGATATTTATCTTCATCCTTTGACTTCCGTAGATGAATCTATGCATTTTTTGCCTGGGAGACTCTAACGAAACTGCTCAGGCAACAGTTCTACAGGCATTCTTGCCATTGGTGATCTCGAAACACAACTTGTTTAGGGCATTGAGTGTTTCATGCAACACTATGATACCAAGCCGGGAACACTTTCTCCTCAGCCTCGAATCACGCTTGTGTCACTCGAGCCAGTGTATTAGTCTTGGCACCGGCTTTTGTGGTTCTTTGACTGTTCCTTTTCTTCCCTCCCCTCCTCCCTTCCTTCCGGTACGTCATATGTATCTCCTCGTACCAGGGAAAAAATAAATTCTTCCACCACTTCGCCCAAACTCATCTCTTCCACCCCCCACCTTCCTCTCCATCTCATCGGAAACGACAACTGTCCCTCCTGCACACCCCACTCCCTGAGGAGAAAAAAAAAAATAAACCAAAAGGCCGCCAGTTGGGCGGAGAGGCAAAAAAAGGGGGGGGAGAAGAAGAAGATCCTGGGAATCTCGGGAATTTTTCTATTGGTCATGGAAACGAAAATCAAAACGTGCTTTTTCTGGCACCGGCAGTTTCATTCGCGGCAAGCCCTCACCACCTCGAGCCAGTCGGGAATATTTCATTTAGCATTCAAATACGTGGGGAAATACCATGTTGAAATCTGATGCTGAGCTGTCAACTTAGTCAAGCATGCGAGGGGAGGAAAAGGGGGAAAGTGCAATCAATTATCATCATCAGTCATCACTCGATAGAATCTATCGTGTGTCTGGTTTTTTTATAAGTATGTAGCGCACCGCAGTCTATCCCCGGAAACAGGGGTTTTTTTTTTACACTTTTGCATATTGGGCGATGCTGGATTGCTGCTCTACCTGCGGGACGACGAAGGTAGCTCATCTTGTGATGCCTCGGGATTGTATCTCCTTCAAGTTTAACTCGCTGCGCAGCGCACTCTGGAACTTATGGCGAGTGAAAGATACGACGCATGCAGCGATGGTTTTACATGACACAAATCCTTATTAACGACAGGCAGTATAAACCGCCAACAGCCCTCTCACGATTTTATTAAAAAAACCCCCACCCAAACCCTATTCACAAGCGGAAGCAGAGCAATGCATGACGGACGAGCAAATCATAATGACAACCTGATAATTGGTGTTTTGGATATAGCGTCTAACTTAATCAGCATACATATTTCGTTCTCGTCCGGGGGACCCCTCACCCCACCCATCGGAAAACATAGCACACAGGATGATATAGCCATTACGTTTATATCGGGAGTGTTCAATGAACGGTGAAGATACTCCGGTACGAGTAGGAAGTGCTCGTTATTAGGGATGGGTATGTGTGTGCTGAGTTGGCTTTTGGACATTTTCCCGAGTGATAGGGCATGAATATTGTTGGATCTTGGTTTGACGAGGAGGGGGTGGGGGGGGGTGAATGCTGGTAGTAGTAGTCGGTTCAGACCGTTGGGACGTGGTATTGCGATGGAGGGTGGAGATGAAGGGAGGTATTTCCGGGGCCTATTAGGATGTGTTTTGTTTTGTTGGTGAGACATACCTACTTATTTGCTTATAGATGCTCTAATTGGGCAATGTTTGTGTGTTTACTTTGAAGGCTCGTTCGGTAGCCCTGAATGGTTCTCCTGAAGGGCTTAGTGGGGGAACTGGTGGCACAGTTAATGATGATCCTTGCGGATAGCCGGTGCGTATCCGGTGCGATGACGTCCTTACATAGGCGTCGCTATTTTTATTTTTATTTTTAAAAAAATAATCATCATAGCTAGAAGGCGCCTATAGATACGTTTTAATGCCTAAGACATAAGTGGGTAACTTATCCCATGTAATATTTATTCTACAGGCTCTTCACCGACCACATCTTGCATCAATATCACCGCTATATAAAGCCATCTCCCCCATCCCTAACCCCACCGAAGCCGAAAAATTGAATATGGCACTTGTACAGATTGTCCTCTCTCTCTCAACTTCCCACTCTAGGCGAGTACCACCAAAGAAAGAATCGAGACGGAGCCAAAAGAGTTGTTCCCACCCAGGCTATTCGTATTGTCAGTTATCAAAAATAACTGAACACTTCCTGGCAGCAACGGGAAATACTTTCATCATATATCGGGCACCATGGTAGAAGTTTTTCCCGTTGCTACCTGGAAGTGTTTAGCTATTTTTGATAACTAAGAATATCATGAAAAAGGGCAGTTTTCTTTTTTTTTAAAAAAATAATAATTCTGGATAGGATTCTTATATGAGTACATTTCCACACTACATTCCTACCGTACTCTAGGAAATCATTTCCCTTGATCAAATCCCGAGTACTGTACAGTACCAATACCCTAGTACTAAATAAAAACCTGGCCAGGATAGCTTGTAACTTAACTCATCCACCCCCGCCTCGCATTCCGCAGTGCGCTCTATACCTACGCCAAACTACCCTCCACTCCAGTCTTTCCCCAATTAATAAACCTCCCTCTCTAAGAAATCCTACTTTTGCCTAGGGAGCTTGTTAATTCTTGACCACTCTGCAAATCATGAAGTATCACTTTTGACGAGACCAGAGAGGTACAGTACAGTACAGTACAGTAGGAGGGAAATTTTGGTGACCCTGGAACTTGGGATGAAATGGACTGGAGGCAGGTTTTGTGTTTGGTGGTTGTGCGAGTCTTGAACACGTCCGTTCGTTCTGTACCAAATCTCGGCGGAAGTAGAAAGCGGGTGATGAGGCATGATGGGAAAACATACAGTAGTAGTAGACGGTGGATAATGATATAGCGCGATGATAGAGTTGGAAAATAACGGATTGCCTTGTGGGGGTACTTGAGCGCTCTTATATTTCGCTTCAATCTGGTGATTTGTATTACTGCCCCCCCCCCCCCTTTACAACTAACTTTTATCTTACTTACTCGGTATGATAGCGCCGAACATCTGCCACGGTACTTTAAGATTCAAGCATAAACGACTACCGCATCTTCCCACATAATCTCTACTGATCCAATTACAAATTCCGAGTGACACCACATGATAACCAGAACTCGGCCGGCCGGCCGGCACATCCGATGTCTCAAGTTGCCGGCTACGTTCGGGAAGGCGTATGCGTAAGCATAAGTTGTTTGTTTTTTTTTTCATTTTTTTTTTCACTTTTGGCGGGGTATGATAGGGAGGTGGATTGTATGGTATGGTACTGGATTACGACGCGTGGAGGTGGGTGTGAGGGTTTGTATCATACAATATTGCATGGATGGAGGTTGGGTGCGTATGGGAGTTTGTTACTTGTCTTTTTTTTTTTGCTTTTGGTGATGTTCTTTTGGAGTCGTGTATATAAGTTACGCTCTAGGTTTGTGGTATTGATAAGGTTCTGAACTCGAAGGAGGTTATGCTGGTGGCTTTCGGGACTTTTGATGGACTGGAGGAGATTGTGTGGTATGGATGCGTTTGTGGGTAGTGGGTACTGAGGTGGGGGGGGTTTGTCGTGATGAGTGTGGAGGGGGAACTGTTTGGAGGTACTATAGGCTGGAGGGAGAGTCGGAGCCTGGCTTCTTCTAACAGTGCCGTGCGATGAAGCTTGTGCTTTTGGAGCTCTTGGGACACCACATGACTAATAGAGAATTGGAGAGGATGTTCACATTGACCAATGTTTCTACGTAGAGGTTGATTTATCAGCTAAATAGTGTGCAGACTCGAAGCACGACGTGCGAAGCTTTGGATTACTCAATTGTGCACTCGTTTGGGGGCGAATGAGAACTTGGAGTTATTACGTGATGCATTATCACAAGGAGAGAAGCTCCTCTAGACCTTGAGGGAGGTAGAAGTGATCTTATAGCCCATTTGCTTCTTTTGTAGACAGTCTTCGACTACCGTGTTAACTTGGATAAGGGAAATATGTCTCAGGGCGTCTGATTTTCCTGTTCAGGTGGGAACGGGCGAAAACGCCAGCAAAAAAAAAAACAATGGGTTACTTAGAGAGGCAACCTCGACGTCCTGAGACATATTTCTCTTATTCAAGTTAATACGGTATTGGTCCTATCATACACCTTCCGTCTACCCAGGCTTTGTTTGTGCCGGTCTTGTGATAGGGCATCCACGGAAAGCCTCCCGATTTAGTCTACCAGTTATATGAGGTCTCTCAAAGGCTCAGGTACTTGTTGGTCATGCTTTTCTTCTCTTTTTCCCTTTTCTTTCTTCCATTCCGGTCGGCGTGCTAGCGATGCTTCGCTGTTGGCAGACGGGAGGGATTAAGTAGAGGAAAGGAAGAAATCTGATCATATTTTTATCCTTCACTCTGCTACCCTCTTACTTTCTCTTAGTGGAAGTGCCTTTTGTTTTTCACTTACCACCCTAATTGCGCACTACCGTAGTGCATGGAGCTTCACTGAGATTAGTAAGTTACCATAGAAGAACCTGGGAGAAGAGTTACTAATCAAAGCCCATCTGTCGTCAGAGGTTGAGTTTTGGACAGAAAACTGGGTTACTACACTGGATATTGCCCGTTTGCTATCCAGGGGTTACTAAACACGGGAAAAACGTGACGATAACCTCTGGCACCTACATGTGAGAATATGGCCTGAGTTTTTCCACTCTTAATGGTATCACCGGTGTGTGCCTTTTGAGTTCCGGTTATGAGCTGTATGTAAGTGCACCAGTCTCAGTAATTTAAGATTACAAAGACTAAATTCAGGTTCCTCTATTGTGCCGAGTTGGAAGTGCTGAAAGGTATCATATCATTTGGAGAGATTGATCTCAATAGAGCTTGGAGCCGTTGATTAGTCTTGATTTCTTGTTTAACAATGAAATTAAGTGCACATTTTGGCTTCTCAGTGATACTGTATAGAAGTGTCTGAATTGCTGATTTGAAGGCTACGGTATATCTAATATGTCATTGGTACCGACAGGCGCACCCTGTTGGCCTCGGTCGGTAATCCTAGTCCATCAACGCTTGTTTTCTCATCAATCTGATATGGTCATCGGGGGTGTAGAGCTTGCGCCAGATAATTTGTATGCTCTCCGTTTCTCTTGATTTTTTCCTTAGTCAACAATTGATCCACCAGTAAGGGAGGGGGCCTTTCCCGCATGTCCCCCGGGTTTGTCGGACTTCAATGAATATTCTAAATCGGAAGGCGTAACAACGGGTGGAATACCATAACGGAATATAGGTGCCGTATGTCTGTATTCGATGCTGGCCAGCTCCGCCAAAGGAGCAACTTTCTAGAGAAAAAAGAAAGCATACAGATGTGAACAGTGAAAAGATGGTTGGGAGTTTTGTAGCTTTATGTGGAAATTAGTAGGGTGACGGGCTGAGCTACAATGTGGTAACTATGTGCTCATCGATTCTCAACTGCATAGACTAGTGGTAGATGCAGCGGAATTGTAGATCTTAATTCTTGGGTTGGGTCTTAATAAAATTTTGTACTGTACTGTACAACGAATGATAATTCAGAGGCTTCCGGTGGAATAAAGTTGCCATGCGATGCTCATTAAAAAGGGGGTTAAATCTGCAGGGGACAACCAGCTTTAGGCAAGCAAATTGGGACCCCACCAGCTTTGCGGGGTTAAACGGACTTGACTTACCGGTATTTGTAAGTCAAAGAAGGACACGGAAGGACGGTATCAGGTATTCGTCTACATATAAACCAAGGAGAACTGCTTTTGAAGAGAAACATCTTTCACCCAAACTTTATCAAAGCTTCAACTCCCTTGAAACACACCGCTTCTTACACATCTAATCTTCCACCTCGACCCACAAAAATCATCATGGAATACCGTCTTTTGGGCCGCTCTGGGCTTAAAGTCTCTGTCATTAGTTTGGGAGGATGGCTCACCTATGGTGGTCATGTTGAGAAACGTTTGTTCCCAATAGCTCTTTTATCCACAGGTTCTCAATTCGAATTATCTTAGTAGCTAACGCATCCCAGAAAAAACATTCGACTGTATGAAGGCAGCTTTCGATGCGGGGGTCAACTTTTTCGATACCGCTGAGGCTTATGCCAGTGGTAAATCCGAGGTTGTTATGGGTGAGTGCATTCGCAAGTACGGCTGGGCCAGAAATGAGCTCGTCATCTCCACCAAGATCAATTGGGGAGCAGCATTCGCCTCGAAAGGACATGCAGAGAACTCGGTTGGTTTGTCGAGAAAGCACATTATCGAGGGTCTGAACGCTTCTCTTAAGCGTTTGGGATTGGACTACGTCGATTTGGTCTATGCCCACAGACCGGACCGTTTGACACCTATGGAGGAAACTGTTAGGGCTTTCAACCATGTTATTGATCAGGGGAAGGCTTTCTACTGGGGAACTAGCGAGTGGTCTGCCGAGGAGATTGCGGATGCCTGGAGAGTTGCCGATCGTTTGGGGTTGATTGGGCCATTGGTATTCATCGACTCTAGATTCATTGATTTTAGGCTGAAATCTGACAATTTGGAAAACTGCAGATGGAACAACCCCAATACAATCTCTTGGTGCGCAACAAGGTCGAAAAGGAATTCCACGACTTGTATGCCAAGCACGGCCTTGGACTGACCACTTTCTCCCCTCTGAAAATGGGCCTCTTGAGCGGAAAGTACAACGGCTTCACGATCCCCGAGGGCTCCCGTCTGTCCAGCTCCTCCGATCCTTTCACCAAGGCTGTGAGAGAGAAATTCGACACAGACGAGGAGATGAAGGATCAAATTTCCACCACAAAGAAGCTTGAGGTATTTCATTTCACCCGACGCTTTCAACATATATATCGCAGACTACTAACGGCGTAATGATAATACAGCCGGTCGCCAAAGAACTTGGCATCACCCTCTCCCAACTCGCTATCGCCTGGATCATCAAGAATCCCAACATTTCTAGTGTTATCACGGGAGCTAGCAGGCCGGAGCAGGTCCTCGAGAATGTGGAAGCCGTGAAGCATGCTGATAAATTGACTCCGGAGATTATGGAGAAAATTGAGAAAATTGTGGAGAACAAGCCTGTATTGGAGCCTAGACGCTTTACTTGATGCGCTTTTCGGGCTTTTCGGTGAAACTTGGGTCCGGCCCTTGTGTATCTTAGACTGAAGGCAATAGAACACCGGGTCTGAGACTGGCTTGTTGGTCATCAGGTATAGCTTTGCCGAGTGATTTTGTGATATTTTGTGGTATCTGAAAAGGGGGGAAAGCATTTGTTGCCCCGTATCACTTTTTTTTTTAGAGAGTAATGAGTTTTTGGGTACCGGCTTCAGGGTACCGCAATATAGAAGTCTCGAGACCGTCATGGAAAGGCTCGCTAATTTTACTGGCGAAACTATGATAAAGCAATCGCTGGCATTTGGTAATCATCATTACTTCTCACTCGTTTGATGTTTTCGTCCGGTTGTAGCAATGTGCTTTGACTTCAGTTTGCTGTGAAATAAGGGTAATCGTGGGAGATTAAAAGAGAGATATTTGGTAAAGACTTATTCGATACAAAGATACAATAGTAAAGGGCAGTAAAGAAAATGGTTCAGTTAGTTATGAATATGATAATGGTCGTGCAGGGACTGTACAGTGCCGCGGGGGAACTTGACCGGACACCCTCAACAACGAAACAATAGGCAAAGGTCAACGAACAAACATATAGAAGGAACAGTGAGGGGGAGCAGCGGTTTTAATGGCACCAAGCTTGACATGGAAATCAAGACTCAACCACCAACGCCGGCTGTGGCGAGAGAATGCCGTTCAGTGTGCAGAGTAAGAAGCCGCATTTTCTCACTGCGGGTGTTTGCCTGGATGTAAAAGGAACTGGTTAGCTTCCCTCCAATCGATCCCAGCTTTAGTCACAGCACCACTGGTAGTGCATCAGTGGTACCGTCCACCCATCCCTAGGCCCCCATATGTGTGCTTTCGAGCAAGTTGTCATTTGTTTTTTTCAACTCTCTCCTCGAGACTTATCTACTCTGGAATCTCCTAGGATTCATATAAGGAAGCGTTTCGAGTCCCGCGCCCCCCCCCCCATAGCACCGAATCCAATAGGGGGGGGGGAATTGAAAGTCTTTTCGGCAAAAGCCAAAAGACCGAGCTGAGGCTAGAGCTGCTGCACTTATGAGAAACATTACCGGCTTTTTGGATGGGACAGGGAATATGAATTGGAAGGTTAGTGAAGCGGGTTGCAGGATCCGAGTCTTCCTCTTCATCGGTCAAGAGATTATCACACTTTCGAAGGTCGTACTAATTTCACTAGCTTGATTGGCCTCGAAACCTTAAGTGCTGCCGTTTGCTCATTGAGGTTTTCTGCTAACTTTTTTTTTCCCTTTCTTTCTTTCTTTCTTCTCCGCCCGGCGTGCCAGGGATGCCGGGCGTGGGCGTGGGGGATCGAGCAGAAGGAAGGAAAGGCTAGATGGTGATGAGATTATATCTCATGTGTTCTTTGATGATCCAAACATATTTGTGACTTCTCCTACAGTACAATATAAGTAAGATTGAAATCTACCGGTAGTGTTTGCAGCACCTGACTTTATTTATTAGTCAAACCTTCAGAATCTTTTTTTAAAAAAACATTGCATTCAAGAATTGAAGAATAGAGGAAATTGTTGACCAGTTCTGATGGTCTAACATCTAAGGGAGCTTGTCACAACTGATATGAGCAGGGAAGGCTTGGAGTTCAACTCCTGGCCTTAGTGGAGTAGTTGGGCATTCAAAAAATGCCTGACGAACCACTTTTTTTTTTTTTTTTGCTGGTTTAGGTATTGGGGAAGGCAAGATGCCCTTCCGTTGGCTTTTTTTTTTGTATGGTTGGAGAAAGAAGGTTACAGTCGGTGATTATCATAATCGAGTATAACGGTCAAAACTACTGACCACGATGCGCAGAGACCTGGAAGCAAAATTTTTTTCTTGATATCTGTTGTAGTAGTAAGTTACTGGCGGACTTAATTTTGGACGATATATTTCCAAGGTATGATACCCTTCGCGGCTCTCACAACGCTGAAAACTCCTATATCTCCTAAAATGCTAACGACAACCGGTACTAGTATAAGAGCGTAAAATGGATGAGGGGGTGCTAAAAAAACACTTGGGACTGCTTATTGCTAGCCCCAATAATCTAAGCCGTGGTATTAACTTAAGGAAGGAAGGGAGAAGACTCTGCGGCCGCTACGTGCATGGCGACGTGGTAAACGCCATGGCACGCTACGCTACCCATGTGCAAAAAGTCACTTCCAAACAATAACGGGCGCATGGTTTAGTGGTATAATTTCTCATTTGCAATGATCTGACTATCATATCTTGAGAAGGTCCTGGGTTCAATTCCCAGTACGTCCAGTTCTTCTTTTGCTTCGACATCTTTTTTTTTTTTTTTTTTTTTCAAGATGAGCTTGTGATACATGATATGTGTGAGCTGATCTGGTTGCGAGTAGGTACTAACTTGGGGGGTCGAGCCCGGCTGGTAAGCAGAATAACTCCAGGTGGGGAATATCAAACTAGTTTTGTTGGTAGGTTATATAGTAGCTGATGTTCAATTGACTCTCTCTCGTAGATGTGAGGGACACTTCTAAGGGCATTGTTACTATATAAAGACTCTCCGCAAAAGTCTTGGTGATCGCGTATTTTCAATGCAATGGCAACAGTAAATAGTAAATTTAAAATTAAAATAATTCAACAACCAAAGCCTCAATTGATAAGAGATGAAAAAGAAAATGAATTCTAGGACCAGCCTTTACATATAAATCAAAAAGAAAAAAAAGAAAAAAAATCCTAATATCTGGTGTACCATCCCTTTACCTTAATAACAGCTTGCCAGTTCAACCTGATCTAGCATGGACCTCTACAACTATGCAAAAAAAATCTCCAGGAATTGTATCCTAAACCAAAGGTAGCACCTCAGCTAGCTTCTCCTTCACCTTCTGAGCACTTTCAGGTGTTGAAGCAATATCAGGATACTGATCCTGTAGTCCTTTCTTAAGCTAAAGCCAGACATGCCAGTATTTAATTGGATTAAGGTCTGGTAAACAAGGTGGGTGTTCAGCTAACTCAATTCCATTTTCATCAAACTACTCCTATACCACTTATGTGGTATGGACTGTGCAATTGTCTTGCTGAAAGATTGGCTTACTGAGGATGTTATGAATGCATTTTTAGGACCAGAATTAGGCATATTTCAAGAAGTTGCAAGTTAATCTACCTATCTTCTAATTTCACAACTAAGGGTATGAACTTAAAGGTTCCTTGATTGCCCCCCAAAAAAACACTCTCAGGCCATCATGGAAATGCCTTTTCCCTCTACAATTCCTCTCATACAGTCCAGACACCATTTCTTACTAGCAGATCTGAATACTCATTTTTTTATAAGAATTGTAGCTTCTCTCTACTGAGTATTCATTACTCTAGATCATATCTTCAAAATCCTCAACTGTTCAATCTTTGTATGCCTTAGCTCAGGCTAGTCTCTTTTGAGCTTGCTCAGGTATTAGCTTCATTTTCTTCTTTACTAACCACTTCTTAATACTACACTCTCTCAAGACCTGGTCCACAGTATTAACTGAGACATGTGGTGTGAATTTTTGCTATAACTCCTACCTAGTCCAGGTTCTGTGAAGCTTTGACCCTCACACTATTATCCTTTTTACTCACTAGGAGAGCAGAGGTGGTCTGCTAGAATAGGGGAGGTTGTCTATAGTATCCCTTATAGAGGAGTAAGATACAAAATTTCATACTGTTGACCAGGAATAACTGACTATCTGATAGATGATAGATTTTTTTTTTAAAAATCTCAAAAAATGTAAGTATCATCCCTTTCTCAACTGGATTAAGCTGTCTGTGTAATGTTTTGGGGGCTATATTTATAGTTATTATGAAAATTCTATGGGGTGTACATGGTTGCCTCTCTTAAAAGTGATCGCTTATTCATCATTTCATCAAGGCTCCTGCAGAGGGACTTTACCTTGATACAATTCACTGGGAAGTTATCTTAGGTAGTTTATTGCCCCAGAGATTATGTACTTTGCTGTACCTTGCATAGACTAGAATGGATATTACGAAGGTTGTTCAGGGCATTTCGCTTAGTATTGCTACTGTTAGGCATATGGAAAAAAGGGCCAAAGTTACCCGGCCTTTACATAGGATTATTTCTACCATACCCCTGCAGCCCCCATGTAGGGACCGGGCATCATTACGGTATTACGGTCGAGTTGCGTCCCGACACTTTAGCCACAATAAATGGCACCTTCAGCATAACACCATATACGTCGTCGCCGTCCGTCCGACCGGATGCTGTCCGTAGGATATATGAGAGGGCACCTTTGGCGACTCATGAGAAGTGACTCGGAGGAATTTGGTTAAGTTTTGAGCAAGCTATTACCTTGTACATTAGCAGTTAAATATTATGGCTGATAAGTGATGGGACGATTTGGGAAGAAACCTTAGTGACCGAATATCGTGAGCCTATGGCACCGACGGGTAGCCATAGAGCCGAGCCTTTTGCTTTGAAAGAAGTAGTGCCCCAAGAGGGCCTACTCGAGAATCGGTATGAGAGGTTTTCGCTGGATAAGCTATTGGCTCGATCCAGAGCAAAAAACCCTATATATCCGATGGGCCTTGTGATGCATCAATATGCAACACAATGGCCGCGCTCATTCATTAAAGCTGATCACTTTATGTTTTGAGGCAGAACAATTGGTATAGTTGCCATTAGGGCGGCATACTCAAATTAAGTTCATATAGTGGAGAGATCGAAGGCTACCTACTGGAGGGGTGTTCACACCCCCCAGAAACAATAGGAGTTCGAAGAGATCAAAGCTAAGCAAGGCAAATATTCTCAGGGTCAAAGGTGTTCGCACTTAAGAAATTTAAGAGGTTTTTGACGGAGGTACTTAGATAGTATGGGAGTTGGTTGTAGCCCGCGATAACCCAGACGCGGAATATAAATATCGAGGTACCCCCAGCTATCAGAAACATCAAGCAACGGAGAAGAGATCTTATTAATATATTTATTACCTTACTCTTGAGAAAACTATTATTACACATATCCTTTATAAAATACTTCGGAAAATACGAGCCTACCTTAACGATCTTCGTTTTATCCTACTTTACCTTATTCCAAGAAGCTTATGGCCTAGACCTACCGGCTCTATCTACGGTTGGACTACCCCATAACAGCTACCAGTAAGAGTATTCAAAGTTAAAAACTGTAGCTTTGAGTTGAGAGTTTTCATCATTATGATATATCATATCAATACTAAATTGACCAATAGAATCAATCACTCAAAATAAAAGTCAACTAAACTCTGAGGACTCTGGGACTTGGATGTAAGAATTAAAATACCAAGTCTACCAAGATTTTCAAAGTTCTCTATCTTTCTTTACCAGTTTGGTCCTGTGATACCAATCTGGTCCTTCCAAGCCTATTGAACACTCGAACACCATGAATTAGCAAACATTTGAAAATGCCAAGAATATCCTATAAGCAATCTGTATCAACTGATGCTGAAGAGTTCCTTGGGTTTTCTCTTCTAATTGACCTTGTTTTTAATGAGTCTGAAGGGGAAGATTTATAGAGTGGGTATCGGGGTGAGACTCATTCTCATTTAGGGGTTGGGAGTATGCTGGGTTTGTCTGGGATAGTGGATGCATTGGTGGGTGAGAGTGAGGGGAATGGGCATCCAATTATTGCAGAAGATTTTGAAGAGCTCTTTGAAATACTCTTGATAGCAATACCAAATATTCGGTATCTTGCTCCAAGAGTATCTCTTCCATGTGGTATTGGTTTTTGGTCAAATGTATGCATCATATTATATTTTTCTAATTATAAAATTTAAATAAAGGACTATAGCTAATAATATTATTAAATAAAATGTGTTTTTAATTCAAAACAGTTGATTACCATATTAGAAGATTGCTTTTGTTTCTTATTTCAAATGACTTGAACTACCTTTTATACCCTGAATGAGAAAATCAAATATGATCAAATATTTCAAAATCAATCACAAAATCTTCAGGCAGATACAGTATTCTAGCATGCAATTACACTCTATATCTTAGGACAGAGAGGAAACTCAACAATGTGTTTTTCAGAACAGTTTCAGATTGGAGAAGGTACAGCTTACCTCTACCGATATTGCATTATGATTGCTCTTTTGAGACTGCTTCCAACTTACCTAATTTTGCCACATTTGGGATCAAGTACCTATCGATTGATGAGAGGAGAGATTGAGCATAAGAGCAACTTTCCAGACTATATTAGTTTTCTTGATGGAACTAATATTGGCTTGATGTATTTACGAAGCTTTTATGGGGAAACCTATATGAACCACAAATGTTATGCACTTAATATTCAAGCTATATGTGATAATAATTTACACTTTACCTTCCTTTCTGCTGGATACACTGCCTCTGTTGGAGACCCCGTTGCCTTTGGAAATAACTCCCTCTTCAGGAATCCTACCTCCTTTTTTTTCTTACCTGATGAATATTTATTCAGTGATAAAATTTACAGAATTACCAGAAGATGTATGACACTATATAAGGAGCCTTTGGTAAGTCAACTAATTGGTGGCTACAAGTACTTTAACTGCATTTTTTATTTTTTATTTTTATTTTTTAAATCATGTATTCATTGTTAAGTACAAGAATCTGTGTAGAGCCTTAAGGGCTATGCATCCTCCGTCTCCGCTACAACTCCGGTCATTGAAATTTACTTCCAATTTGGGAATGACTCAATACTGAGAAAATATCATAAAGCTTTCTTCCTCCCCCCCATCTCGGGGGGGCAGGAGAACATACTTTCCATCTTCTGTTTGCATTTTGGCATCCCCTCCTCGCTTCCCTCTTGAGGTCTACCTTCCTGAGGATGTTCTTTCCTCCCTCCCAGTATCTCGCGATGTTGGTTACTTCCCTTACTCCGATTTCGCTTCACCTCGCTTAGCAATTTCTACAGTCGGGCTTTTTCATTTGGTCTGTTTACAGACAGCCAGGAACACAGTTAGCAGTAGGAGGAAACCTTTCAACAGGCCATGGTCGATTTCTCCATTCTCCTTTTTCGCAGGAGGCTGCCTTGTCAGACACAAACGCGATAACTGATAGTACGTCCCACCCAGTGAACACTTCCCTTTTAGACCTCCCTCCCTCCAGATGATCGGCTAGCACCCTACTGCCCCCCTATCCACCTCCCTGATGCCTTCCTGCCACTGGGATCCCCTCCAGAAGTGACGCCATCTCTCATATCACAAGAGACTACACGAGAGACATGGTAATACGGTCAGTCAGCTTCAAATCTACTCCAGCTGGTACCTTACTACCACCTATCCTTTCCTTGGCTGGTACCCTTATATACTGCCAACACCACCCCCTCTATTCAGGCGGGTTTCTGGGGTTCCTCGCTTCTGCCACACCCCTATCAAGTGCCTGGCTCCCTCTCGACTCCCTGGCTCGGGCTATACGCCCACGGGTACAATTATCCAACTTTTGCCGGGGCTGACTGCAACATTGCCACTTTGGTTTTCCTTAGGTTTTGGGTTTTAGGATTTCTTTGTTAGGTGCACTGTCAGGATTTTGGTTTTCCTAGTTACTGCATGATTTTGGTGGGATTTCATACTTTTGTAGTTCACAGGAGTGGTTGCTTGTTAGGATAGTTTTTTCGACCAGGTTTTTGGGCCATGGTTTTTCTATAGCTTTCTGGGACCTGGCCTGGGTTAGAGGTTCTTTTACGTGATAGCCCTGTAGCCTGCCTGCAGATTTTTTGTACCTTAAATGAAAATAAAAATAGATAAAAAAAAATAAAAATAAAAAAAAAGCCTTAAGGGCTATGACAACAACAAAACTATAAACCAAGTGCAAGAACAAAAGAAACCTTGGCCCCGATCTCCCGGTCAGACAATTCTGTCTCTGCACCCCAAATGGTTATTAATCTAGCTAGTAAAGAAATTCATAACATTCTAAGCAAATCTAGAAAACTCATAACGAAGGAAAGCTAACTAAAAACACTAGGAAAGTCAAGTGGCAGGGCAACCAAAGGTGGTCCTATCCAGGGTCCAGTGAAGTTGCAGGTAACGCTGGGCTCCAAAGGGCTGGCATGGTGGGTGGGAAGCCCATTCCTGTAGCTTTGATGTAGCTGGCGAGGGCGAGCGTGAGCTCGGCCGACACCCAAGTTGTGGAGTCCTGGCCTATATCTTCAACTACAGAGAGATAGAGCTATTGGAGATCCGCCTTGGTGGGGCAGGTAAGGATTGTGTAGTCCAGAGTCTCAGCTTTTTCCTTGCAGAAAGGGCAAGTGGTGGAGGCACTAGGGTCCTCCCAGGTCATATAGGCAGTCAGGTAGCTCTTCCAAGCTCTCATTTGGTAGATCCGCCCAGTGACAAACTTGTCCAGGCCCATGAAAGCATGGGGCCTGAGGGATGGCTGGTATCAGTAGTAGGTAGGAGGAGGTGACTGGAGGGCCCAGTCTTGGAGGACAAGCTTGTGCAGTTCAGTCTTGACCTGGCCATAGGGTTTGGTTCCTGGGTGGTCGGGTGGCAGGAGCTCGGGTATGAGGTGGGGGGTAGCGAGCAGGAATGAACCAAGCCCACAAGCTATTAGGAGGAGGGAGTGACGTAAAGCATCAATTGGGAGATGTCTCCTGGTTGGTGCAGTCACCTTGTACATGTCCCGGGGAGGGGGATATAGTTTGTCTTTCTCTCTGCCAGGACCTGGTCCCTGGTGGAGTGCTAGGCATTTCAGGAGTCCGCAATGGGGAGAGTAGGGGGGAGGCTTGCCATGGCCAGGTTGATGGTGGGGGACGAGCAGGCTAGCCTGAAGGTGACCATCCTCCTCTTGTATTTGAGGATAGTTGGGAGTGGGGAGAGGCAGGCCTCGCAGGCCAGTATGGTTGTGAGAGTCACCCAAAAGCAGTTGGTAACCTATTGGAGGACCTGGTTCCAGAAGATAGACATCTTGTCCAACATCACCATAGTGGGTTAGAAGAGGTCAGCCCCATAGGACAGGATTGGAAGGATGAGGCCAGAGGCCAGCCTGTGGCAGGCATAGGGTGCCATACTGGCCGCTGGTGGGGAGAGTTGCTGGATAGTAGCGAAGGCTGTCTGCGCCAGATTGAGCCTTCTCAGAAAGTGGGTGATGGTTTCCAGGGTCAGGGTGAACCAATAGCTGAGCTAGCGGATGACCCTGGAGGGTTGGAAAACCATGCCATTGAGGGTGATGGGGGAGTTGGGGACTTCTGACCAGTCCTTCCCAGTTTGGCAGTGGATGAGCTCCGTTTTAGGGATGGAAAAGGACACGCCAATCCTGGCTACCCTGTTAGAAAGTAAGGAAAAAATACACTGAAGAGACCTAATATTCCCCCTATAAGAAGCAGAGGAAACAGTAACGAAAAAATCATCAACATATGAAAAAATTATCCAGCGAGGTATTGAAACATGCAGCCCAGAAACATAAATCAAAAACAACAAAGGAGAGACAGGGGAGCCTTGGGGGGCTCCAACTTGAACAGGGCAGTAAATGCTAGGGCTCCCTGGAAAAGGAGTTTGCACTGACGATTTGAAAGAAAGGAACAAGCCCAAGACACGAGGTACCTCGGTACCCCATGCTTAGTGAGAATCTGAGAAAGAATAAAGGAAGAAATGGTGTCGAAGCCACCCTTGATGTCCAGGAAAAGGGTTGAGACCTTGGTACCTGAGGATTATCGGGAGTGGACTTCATGGATAAGGGATGCCATGGCATCGAAAGTTAAGAGGCCTACTAGTGAGCCACATTGATTTGGATTGATGAGGCCAACTGACCTTGCGATGAGGGATAAGTAGGTTGCGACAATCCTCTCCAGGATTTTAGACACAGTCTTAAGGAGGACTATGATTCAGAAGGATGCCGGGGAGGAGTAGTCAGGATTGCCTGGTTTTGGAAGCACAATCCCATTGGCTCTTTTGAGGTGAGCAGGGTGGTATCTGTGGGAGAGGAGAGGGGAGAGGAGGTTGGGGAGGATGTTGAGGTTGGTCCAGTTCACTTCCTTCCAGACGCCATAGGGAATCTGCTCAGGACCTGGGGCAGAGGAGGAGGAAGATTTGGCGAGAGCTTGTGAGATTTCTTCAGGAAGGAGGAGACAGTCATCATGCGGTCTTAGCCAGCCTGCAGATAGGGAGGGAGGCTTGGGAGGAAAAAAATAATTGAGGAGGGAGGAGTTAATTTCTGTGGGGTTGGAGGCACCAAGGAAGGAGGGGAACCTGTTGGCTGGCCTGCCTGAGGCAAGCCTCTTGGCATCCCAAACTGTAGTGATGGTAACCTTGGAGAGGAAAGTTTTGTAGTGCGAGGTTTTGGCCTTCCTGATTTCCTTAAAGTAGGTGTTTTACCTGGCGTTGGCCTCAGAGAAGGAGGGTGTTGTTCGGTTCTTGCAGTGAGAGTGGGAGGCTGTGTGGTAAAGCTGTCTCAGGTGGGTGAGTTTGGGTATCCACCAGCACTTGGTTTGGACAGAGGGCCTTTTGGAAGGGGTGTGCGACTGAAGGAGAGTGGTGACTGTTGGGAGGTGTTGCGAAAGCCAGGTGTCCATGGTCAGGTCGGTCGGGTATGGTGGGGGTGGTGGAATGGACAGGGAGGTGAGGGCCAGAAGCAGTGAGGTCCAGTCAGCTTTCTTCCAGTCAGGACAGGGAGGGGGGGGCTTCAGCAGAGGGGAGGAGAAGGTAGCCGTGATTGGGACATGGTCTGACCTAGTTGACAGGAGGTTGGTGTGCCAGTCAGCAAAATAGGGTTGGAGAAGGCTGTTGGCAAAGGAGAGGTCCAGGATGCCTGGTTGGTTGGCACTATTGAAGGAGAATCAGGTGAAGATGCCGGGTGGGTTGAGGAGAGAGAACTGGAGGTTGTTTGCCAAGTCAAAGTAGGGGGAAGAGGTCGCGTACTCATTGTGGGAGATTGCTCGTAAGGGGTCTGATTGGGGGTGATGGATATTAAAGTTGCCAGCAACCAGTGTTGGGAAGGGGTGGTCCTTAAAGACCTCATAAGGTGGCACTGACCTCATGAGCAAGGTGGGCCTAGGGGTAGAGTAGGTGTTGTATTGCCTAAGCTGTGTGTGTGAGGCATTAAACAGGCCATTATCAGAAAAAACATCAAAGGCAATTAAGTCAGATTTGTCAAAAAAATAAGGCAAAATAGAAACACCTTGTTGGATATCAAAGGAAACATAAGTGGCGACTCTAGGGGGGGCACCTGGGAGGAAGGGAGGGGCGAACACCTTATAAAACTCAAAAGATAGCAGGCGGCCTCGAAAAATAGTGAGGTCCTGAAGAAGAACTATATGAGGGGCAGAGGGCAGCACTTTAAAGCTATTGAACAACGAAAGAAAAACATCCCAGCTTCTCAGGCAGTTATGTTGAACAAAGAAAAGTTTCTTGAAATTGGAAGGAGCATGTTGCTCTAGGGGTGGAGTGGCACTGTTGGGCGTTGCACTCATTGAGCAAGGGGATCAGGTGATGAAGGAGGAATATCATCGGACCATGAGGGATGAGGGCCAACATGTCTGGGTTGGGGTGCGACAAAGGGGCCAGCAGGGGGAGTGGCATTAGGGGTTATAAAGAGACTTCCTCCAAAGATGTTTGAAGTCAGGGGGGCACTAGGGACCCTGGCATGGAAGATGTAATGCAGGAGGGAGATAGGTCTGGGGGTTTTCTCCTTGAAGAGAGGCATTGTGGGGTGTGTCAGTGGTGCCAGAATATCGGCCGGGACTGCTATGTCCTCCCCTGTTTCCATCGCCTCCCCAGACTGGGGTGCGGCAGGGTCAGCAAGGTCAGTCCTGGATGGCCTCGAAGGGCAGGTAGGGTGGGTGGCCATATGAGGACCTTTGCAGTTGGGGTAATGGAGGTCTGATGTAGGGCAGCATGCTGGCACGGCCTTTATATGGCCCATCTTGGGACAGGTGGGGTTGGGGCAGCAGTGGCCTGAGCAAAGGTGGTTGGCAGAGTAGAGGAGGCAGGTGTTGTGGGTTGCCTTGCAGGCAGGGGAGGAGTGACCAAACTTCCAGCACTTCCTGCACTGCATGAACCGGTTTGATGAATGTGCCCACTCAACATTGTGGGACTTTGAAAAGAGGAAAATTTTAGTGCCAATTCTATCTATGTCAGCAGGGGCAACTGAGATAATGACGGAGGTGGTGTTCTTGGAAGCCCTTTTCTCTAAGTCGGGCTGCAAGTAGTGGGCATTGAAGATGGTTGCAACTGATGCATTATGGATGGAGGGAAGGAGGGAAGAGTACAGGTTTGTATTATCAGCAGGGAGGTACTGGAGGGGCAGGCCATGGATAGCCAATTGGACCTTGTTGGGGGCAGGGCAGAAGCCACAGAAGGAGTTGTTCCCAATGGTGAGAGCTTGATTGAACTTAGTAGCCAGGGCTTCGTAGTAGGGGGAGTATGCAGTGGCTGGGGTGAAAAGGTTCTTGGCCAGGAGGGTAAGGGAGCCTCAGTCATTAACGGTGGCTGTGAAGCTGAGGGGGAAAGGGCAGTTGGCCTCCTGGAGAATGGAGGCAGCAATGTCAGGGGCAGTAGCAGCTATTCTCATTGCATCAGTGTAGGGGAGGAGATTCTCATAAGGGGCAAAAAAGTGCCATTTGGCCAGGGGCAATGGTGAGGGGCCCTTGAACTTGGGGGCCTTGGCATTAGACATCACAACTTGGGCAGCTGAGGCGTTTTTCTTGCCTTTCTTTGATTTCCCTCCTTTCGCTGGTTGCGTGGTGATGGAGGCATATGTTACGGGGGGGGTTGGCGGGACACCTCTTTTTTATAGTTGGGGTACTTCTTTCTGGGGAGGAAAGTAGAGAGGTTGTACTTACCTAAGCAGAATTGATCGACCTCCCAAGATCTGGGGTTCTTAACCACCCAAGCCTTGGGGTCACTGTACCACTGTTTAAGTTCTGTGTCATAGGAGCGGATGTCCAAGTCATAGCCACTGGTGGCTGCTGGGGTTGGCACTGGTGACGCAACGGGGGGGCTTGGCGCTGGGGCTGCCAGGGCCTGGAGCGGTTGGGGACTGGAGGGGGAGGGGGCAGCTGGGAGGGGGCACTGGCTCGCCCCACTACTTGGGAGGTAAGATCTCTGATGGAAGGTTCGAGAGCTGTGAAATCTTGGGGAGAGGGGCCTTGGGGGCCTGTGGTCAGTTGGGGTTGGGAGGGGGGACTGAGGTCCTCCAGTTTGTTGAGAAAGTTGGCTATGGTGCCGACGCCCTAGAGCAGCCTGCAAAGGAGAGGGATGATGATAGCTTCTCCAGTCAAGAGGTTGAGGAGGTTATCATCTCGGAGGGATGGGAAGGTCTGAGGGTCCAGGTGGAGTTGAGGGAAGACCTGATGGCACAGGTCCTGGAGGAGGGGGATGTTAGGGTTGAGTGGGGTGTTGGAGGAGGCCCTTGACTATGTTGGGACTTCGCCAGGGATGGGATCGGCAGCAGAGGAGCAGTTCCCACAGGTGTAGGGATGGTCGCAGTTGGAGGAATGAGACTGGGACCTAGAGTTGGCCATGGTGGCTGGCTTGAGTCATATGAGGGGTGGAGTCGCTGATAGGTGAAGCCTACGTGAGGAGCAAAATTTGGTGTCTTGAGATGGTTGCCACCCAAAAGTTTGGAGTTTTGGGGTGGCTAAAAGTTGTAATTTTTTAAGCATCAGGAAAGTAGAGGGCATAGAGCGTGAGTACTTTAACTGGATGCATGCTCATACTTGAATCAAAATTGAGCATGTAATTGGGGTACCTAAAATCCACTTTAGATCACTCCAGCAACTACCTATCTATATACACAGAAAGAAAGATCACACCTGAGTACTTTGTTAGATTATGTCCTGTATAGTCCTCCATAACTTTCTCAATGAAGAGAAAGAAGACAGCACTGCCTACCAACCCTAAACAGCTATTCCTGCAAATGAGCTTGAGCTTGATGAGGTGGATCAAGAGATTGGAGTAGATGCAGAGCATGTAGCTGGGGTTGAATGGCATGATTGAATGAGATTATATTTATATCAACACCAGCCAGAATAGGTATGAATTACTTGGTCTACTTATTAAAGTACTTGATTCAATTACTTATATATATATAGCTTGCAGAACAATAAAAGAATACAAAAGAATATCATATGAAATATCAACCAACTTAGGCATATCAATCTTCCCTCTGCCTAGAATCCAAACACTTTTCAATTGTCAAAATCGAGATCTCATTCCCTACCTCTCCTCATGTCCTCTTTTTCCTTTCCAAGGTCCCATAATCTTTTCCATTATCACATCCCATCTACTATGCTTCAACTCTAATTCCTTTTGCCTTATTTCTACTTTCTTTCTTTCCAACTCAAGTTCTTCTTTCCTTAGCTCACTTTGTTGAACAATCTATTTTCCAAGAAAGCCATACTTCTTATTAGCCATTACTGCAATGGTATCACCAAGGCTTGTAGCTCCTCTCTTCTTTCTAAGTGGTCTGAAGTCCTCATCCTCCTGTTCAGCAACTGGAAATCTTCTTTTTTGTTTTTGCCTTATGGCTTTGCGCTCAGTGGGGTGCTCCGTGGGGAATGGTTGGCATTCTGAGGTAAGCAGTTGGCACTCGGGAGGGTAGTGGATGCTCAGAGGTAGAAGGGCCATGCTTAGAGGTGGGTGGTAGGTGATTAGAGGCAGAATGTATATATTCTGCCTCAGGGGAGGGTAGTTGGTATTCAGGGGAGTGAGACTGTGAGGCCAAGTATTGGTTATTGAGATAGTTTTTGGGAGGTGTTTTGGTAGTCGGACTAGGATTGCCACTTAATTGGATGAGGTCTTCACTTGCAGTTTCACTATTTTGAATGTTAGTGCAAGGTCAATTGCTTTTTGTATTTTTATCTTTTAAGGTTAATTGCTTTCTTTCTTGCAACTATAATAACAAAAAAAATTCCACAAAAAAATCAAAGTCAAGCAAAGTAAATGAAATAGAAAAAAAAAAAAAAAAAAAAAAAAAAAAAACAACTAATGTAATGAAAAGAGAGAACACACAAAGGAAAGGGAAATACCTGGTAGGAATAGTGGATGCAGATTGTGAAAAGGTATTTTGTTGGTATCCATTGTTGTCATTATTATTAACCTCAAGCATCTTATATTGTGTAGTATATCTTTCAATCAATACTTTAGCAGCTATTTCTGTCTCCTGACTATGTGTGCAGGAGGAAAAGTGACTTAGAGGGCAAAATTTAGGCCTGGTGCCCCAAATGGCATCAAGACAGGTAAAGAAATGACACTTCTTTTCCAGTTTTTCTATATTTTTCAATAATTAGCATACAGATTCTATTCTTTATAAGAGACATACCATATAGAAAGGAACCTGTTCTAAGATCTTCTTCACCAAGTCACAACCCAGATTGATCAGCAAGCCTTAAAGCCTCATGGTAGGACTTTTTCAAGTTGTTGAATTTGTACCCTACCTGGGCTTCCAAGCAGGATGAAATTGTGGATGCAATAGCACTCATCCATTACTTTTTAGTTTCCCCTGATCCTTTTTGGGTTCTCCTAAGGTTAGCTGGATCTTCAAGCCAAATGATAATTCTTTCTATCTCCTGTTTTGTCCAATCACTACTATTTGCCTCTATCATATTAGCAGATAGATCATACAGATAAAAAAACTATCATGAAAAATTGAATCAACAAAAAACCAACTGCAATAAAGGAAGAAAAAAAAGAAAAAACAAGCGTAATAAGAAAGTATCAGATATAACAAAAAGGAAATAGATAGGTAAACAAGCAGAAGGTAGAACTGAAGCCAAAGTGGAAAGAAAAGCTTGAAAAATTAAAGAAAATAAGATGGTGTTTGAGGAGATTATGTTGTTGTCAACTTTGTAGTTGACAGAAGCCTGGATGGAAGGAAGATAAATGAAGAGAACGTGGACTCATGGTTGCCAACTGATCTCTCATCTGCCATCTAAAACGTCATCCATCAACCATGAAGAAAAAGGTCAGCTAGCTACTTTTGGCCTACACTCTGAACTAGTTGACTCCGGTTTGCAACGCCGTTTTTGACGCAAATTCATCGTCATTAACTTTGAATACCCTTAATAGTTACAAGATTTGTGCTTGACTTTCAAGTCGGTCAGATGTAACCCGTGCGATAAAGCGACTCGCTGTAGCAATACGCGATAGCTCAGGTGGGAGAAAGTAACAGTGGGAGAAGGCAAAAATTGGTTCAATAGGATACACGATTGTTCAGGACAGGAACGACAACAGACCAACTATTTATCGTAGCACTCCGGGCCTGCGACTGTCGCCGCCAGCATTCCTGGACACCCTCGAAGACGAAACAAGCGACAAAGGCGGACGGAGGGATGCGGAAGGAGAGCAAGAGAAAGAAACGAACAAAAGAACAAGAGGAACAAGAGGAAGAAGGACACCAGTCCTAAGTAGGACGTGGCGTACGAGAGGGGTAAAGCTCCTGAACGAAGCATGAGTGAGTAGAAAGAAATCCTCGTACCAACATTCGCCAAGGATAACGATACGAGTGATTTATTGTGATAACATTTTTACCGCTGGAGAGAGGCTGGTTGGGCCCTTGCTGATGCTTGCTTATATCGTGTCTTGCATTTTTTTCCTTCTGAGTTGGGTAATGTCGTGTGAGAGGAGTCTAAAAGGGTATGATTCGAAAGGAGTTGTGTCTTATCCACTTCCCGCTCAGGTGGCATTGGTCCCGTTGCGCTGTTTAGAATTCTGGGATAAAGTTCTGGTAGAAGAAGGTTGAGGGTTGCTACATCTACCGTGGGAAAAAAAAAATGAGGAACGAGTGACATTGAATGATTACAGGTATCCTACAGGCTTGTATCGTTATATGGCATGCTACGCGCTCAACGATCCGGTAAATAACATTTGAGATGCTTCCTTGATTGACAATATATAATACCACGGAACAAGCGCCTATGGCCATTTTTAGTAGACTATTACAGCATTTCTTAAGTATATAGTCGAGAAAGCTCTATTTTTACAACTCTCCGTCAGAGAAAGGAAAAAAAACGCCTGAAATGTTAAGAGAAACGCCGTGGAACGAAATGCCGAAAAGAAAATCTAAGAAACCGGAACCCAAAGGGGGTTGGGGGGAAGTGCGGAAGAGATGCTTGTACAGTAATTAGAGAGAGATACCACAGAGAGAAAGAAAGAAGATAGAAAGGGCCTGCCTATCGTTTAAGAAAGAAATAAGTAAGTAGAGATACAATGTGCTGGAGTGCTTCGCTCTAATTGCAGATAGCAGCATGTTTATCCTGATTGTTTTGCTGGGGTGTAGTGTAGGGTTGTGGCTTCGATGTTGACCGAATTAATTTCGTATCGGATGGATGGTGGGGATTGGCAGGGGTGCCCCCTCCGGTATTTAGCAGGGGAAGGGCGAAAATAAAGAAGAAAGGAGATAAAAGTACGGTAATTAAATACTGGGAAGATGAAGGGTGTGAGTTTGGCGGGGATGTTAAAGTATGAATGCCATTCCCGTAACTTAACGGGGCAAGGTTTCGAGTAGTGGAGTGCTAGGTAAAGCGAGCACGGGGTAATACCAATGGTAGATGTTTTGTTGAAATACTCCCCGGGTATGCAGCATCTTTACAACTCCTTCACACGAATTCCTGGTAGCGTAAAAGAGCGGTGTGTGGCCGTCTTCGTCTGGTAAGTGGGGGTTTACGCCGGCCCGATCCAGCAACATCTCTACCACTCCTTCGTGCCCGTTCTCAGCAGCCCAACTGAGTGGCGTTCGCTCAAACTGATCTATCGAGTCGGGATTGACGTCAGGCCGATCCAATAGTAGCTTTGCTACTTCTTCATGCCCCTTCTCGGATGCAAAAGAGAGGGGTGGTCGGCCGAAATGATCTGGTAAGTCGGGATTGACCTCAGCTCTACCCAGTAGCATCTTTACCATTCCTTCATGCCCCCTCTCGGCGGCGAAAGAGAGGGGTGATCGACCAAAATGATCTCCTATTTTTGGGTTGACATTGGCTCTGCCCAACAGTATCTTTGCTACTCCTTCATGGCCATACCTGGCGGCGGAAGAGAACGGTGTTTGCCCAAAATTATTTGCTAGGTTGGGGTCGACACCAACTTGGTCCAATAACATCTGCGCCACAGCTTTATGCCCGTACTTGGTAGCGAGAAAGAGTGGTGTCTGGCCATTTTTATCTACTGAGTTGAGTTTGATATCGGCGCGGTCTAGCAGTATTTTTACCACCCCTTCATGTCCATTCTTGGCGGCGTAAGAGAGTGGTTTTTTCCCAAACTTATCTGCTAAGTCAGGGCTAACATCAGCTCGGCCAAGCAATATCTTTACCACCCCTTCATGACCACCCTCGGCAGCCGAAGACAGTGGTGTTTTGCCGAATCGATCTGTTATATCGGGATTACCCCCAACCCGGCCCAGGAATATCTTCAACACATCTTCATGCCCATACTTGGCAGCAAGAAATAGTGGTGTTCGTCGTTTTTCATCTGCTGAGTTGGGGTTTACGTCGGCCCGATCCAGCAGGATCTCTACTACACCCGCATGTCCACATTTGGCAGCAAAAGAGAGAGGTGTGTTCCCCCAGGTATCTGCTGAGTCGGGGTCGACATCAACTCGGCCCAGTATTATCTTGACTATTCCTTCATGTCCATTCCTCGCAGCCGAGGTGAGTGGCGTTTGGCCCAAGTGGTCTGCTGTATCGGGCTTGACATCAGATCGGTCCAACAGCATGTTTACAATAGCTTCGTATCCATATCCAGCAGCGAGAAGGAGTGGTGTTTGGCCATCTTCGTCTGCTGAGTTGGGATTTACGTCGGCTCGGTCTAGGAAAATCTTTACGACTCCTTGATGCCCGCCCTTAGTAGCCCAACTGAGTGGTGTTCGTTCCACCTGGTCTTTCAAGTCAGGATTGACGTCATTTCGGGCTATTAACATCTTTACCACCCCCTCATGGCCATGCTCTGCAGCAAAAGAGAGTGGCGACCGGCCGAAATGATCTGTTGAGTCGGAGGTTACATCAGTTCGGTCGAGCAGCATTTTTACCACCCTTTCGTGGCCATACTTGGCAGCCAAAAAAAGTGACACTCGGCAGGAGTGATCGGTGACCCTGGGGTCGAGGTTGGCTTGGTCTAGCAGTATCTCTACTACTCCCCCATGACCGTTCCTGGTAGCCAAAATCAATGGTGTATGGCCAAACTGGTCTGGTATGTCGGGGTTGACCTCCGCTTGAGCGAGTAGTATCCTCACGGCTCCTTCGTGCCCATTTGCAGCAGCCAAATTCAAAGGTGTCCGGTGCCATTGATCCGTTTGGTTCAATTTGGAGGATCCTATGCTTAACATCGCCTCCATAAGTTCATCTATGCCAAAGTATGCAACGTAGTGCAATCCACTAAATCCTTCACAGCTGATATCCATGATCCATGGAGCCCCTCCGTTCAACAAAAAAATATTCACGGCTGCGTTGGCAGGGTATTGCTCCAGAATCCGAAGTGCGAGGGATTTTACAGATGCTGTAAGCTCTTTCTGGGCATGATGTCCCCAATAACAGGATGCATAGGCAACAAGTGGGAGTGTTGGGGGTGCAGCGTAAATGTCTGGTGAAAGCTCCCGAACAGATTGAAAGCTAAGATAGTTCAAGCAAGCTTCGGCGATAGTCGCATGGGGGCGTTCAAAGATACTTTTGTGATGCCCCCGCAGATATTCCTGTAGAGTCGCGTGCACTAGACGGACGGTTGATGTTGCACGATCGAGAGTAACTAACCCCATGCAAGATCCTATAATAGTCTCTGTCGAAGGAATTAATCCGCTATTGATATCCGAAGAGCCAACTTCCACTGATAGCGCATGGCGTAACTCGTCGACAAGTAAGGGTCGTTCTGCGAATGATATCCACATAAGTGCTGCAATGCCCAACCTTGCTTTGGCGCCTCGCTGCCGCTTTATCCTCTCAAGTGTCACGTTGTAGGCGTCACTCAAGCCATTCGCCATTTCGTGGAGCTTCTGTCGTCTTCCACCTATAGTTACTTCTCCCAATATCGAATCAATCTGCAGAGTAACTAGTAGAAAGCTTGAGGTTGTCGTTAGCTTTATAAGAGTACGCCGGCACTGCTCGAGGGTTCCTTACATTTCAGAAAATTCTTGAGTAATTTTCGTCATGATTTCTGACCGAAGGCTAGCGTCCATTGCTTCAGGATCCGGATCACTATCCAATTTTGTCTCCAGATAGCCTTTGATATCGTCCAGACTAGGCTGTATAGAGATAACACTTATAGTGCACGGGATACAACTTTCCGGTTCTGACTGGATATGGGACCGCCCGGTAAGAAACAACTTCGTGTTGGGCGATTTCTCCAGAATCTGGCACAGTGCGCGTAGGAAAACGACTCTATGCTCCACCACAAGCTCATCCAGTGCATCCACACAGATGAATGCTTGCCGAAAGCATGCCAGTATTCCGGGAAACATCTTCAGACTCTGGGAAAGCCGAGGCACTCGTCCTCCAATATGCCCCTTCTCAGCTAAGAAAGCTTTGGTAATCTCATCCGGAACTTTCGGCAGTGCTGTGACAAACTGCTTTAGGAGGCTCCTGATCATTACCGCCGGTGTTTGCTCTTTTTGGCCTCGGTAATCGCTGTACAGGCAAGCGACTGCGACATCCTGACCAGGAGTCTCGTCACATAGAGTATCGATAACTAAGGAACTAGAATCAAGTAAGCAACGATTCCGGTGTAGGCTATTTGAAATTATGAGCCCTACCAGATGAAAGTCTTCCCCGCTCCCGGAACCCCGCGACAAAAAAGGACCGCATCAGATGGTCGGCCATCGGTATCTTGCCACCATGCTTGGAACTCGTCGGTTTTCAGTACCCAATCCCCTACCCCTTCGGCCCGATTGCTAGCCACATCATGGTGTCTCTTCCATGAGTCCAGAGGTGATAACCAAGAAAGAATCTGAGATCTTTCATCTTCTATGATGGTTGTGTGGTTGGTGACAGTAGTGACGTTAAAGGAATGGTTATTGTTACTGATTTGGTATTGGCTTGGGTTCTGGTTCATGTTCACCGGATCGGAATAGTGGTATACGGACGTGGAGTGGCCTCTGTTGTTAGTTTGAACAAAGCTACCGTAGCTAGATGGGTGTTGATGGAGATGATCAGCATTTAACGAACGCGGGGGCTTACAGTACGCACGAAAAAGCAAGAAAAATATCAGGCTGTCATTGGAGGTGGTGAGCAGGATCTCATGTAACTCAAGCCATGATATTTCAGGGCTTTCGCTCAATACATTCTATTTTAGAGCCGCAAGATATTAGCGGCATTCAGCCCCCGTGGTTGAAAAATATTGGTGCGTAACGCTTTTTTTTGCACAAAATGCTGACAGATCAGCTCCAAAAGTTGGCAAGCGAAAAGCACTTTTTCAACCACCAGGCTGGATGACTCTACCCGAAAGACTATGAATGTGCTGTAGTGCGAGATTCTGTAGAAATATATCCTCAAGTGTCTGTATGTTAAGTGTTTTATGTTGCGTTGGCAAGCAAGGTGTCGAGGTGAGGTTCGCACAAGCACTAAGTCAAGTCACTTCCTCTGCCGTCAGCCCAAAATAACATAGGGATAGAGCACAATCTGCCAAGGCCCATTATCTCGTGCCGCCTCATACAAGTGCCAGTGCCGTATTGCACAACTGATAAGTTAATGTTCAAGACAAGACAGTAGTATCGTGGGTTTAGACGGAAGATTCCCGCACTCGATATTACAACAAAAGTGCCTTATTCATGTATAAAAGCACACAAATGATGATATCATATTAATATTATTGACATGAGCCAACGAGAGATTCAGGGATATCAGTCCCATGCCACTGGGCAAGAAATTTACTTTGTCAAGATGAGATCCACTGAGAGCTTGAGTCAGGCAGGCCACTCACTCAATAAGATGCCGTGGCGAATAAGTGCAAGACTTGGGTTATCCCGGTCAGCACATCCTTCAAAAACCAAAACCTTAAGGTACAGGCAGAAGCTCTCTTCCATTACAGCACTCAAGTTGCAGAATTGTAGCTGCATTGCTCTTGGTGCTTCATCACTAAAAGAAATCCTGCTACAGTCCGGTAACTTAAGTAATATTATGGAAACACACGCCGAACGATTGAAGTACCGTATTTACTCGAATACGAGAGAATTACATTATGATGGAACGCAGAAATTTTTCCCGCTTCTCGGCTAGGCTAGATTAAATACCTAAAATTCAGTTCTCAAAACCAACGGATATTCACAGAGTTTTACTAGGAGAGGGAGCCACAAAGCCCTAGTGCAGTTCTCTTGTGTTCGAGTAAATACGGTACTGTATTAGATCAACACGGCACACTCCTCTCCCAATCGCTGTTCTGAAAGAAGGAATTTTTTTTTCCCCGGAAAATATAAAGAGTTTCAACTCTGTGGCTTATTTCCGCAACGAAACAACTTTTTTTCTCACGATTATATAAAGCCACCACTCTAAAATGACTATATTTGGGGTGATAGAATACTGTAGGATTAAAAGTCCGATGCTATTTGCTGTATCCACAATACCCTAGAGTACGGTGTGATGCGGGTTTCATAGTTGGGCAAAATAGTAAGCCTCAATAATTTCACAGTATACAAGTAGTATATACCGGTATTTCCCCGGGCTACCTTGACCTTTCAAACCCTCAATATCCAAATTCCGCCTCAGCGGCAATTTCCTTGAAGAAACAAAGCAACACAAGGAACCAAATTTAAATATGCAAACGTGCAGCCCAGCTATGATCATTCACCCCCCCCCCAAACCTCCCCTTCACATCTAAATAGGCCAATTTACAAGTAACTTATCCCATACCCTAGACCACCACGTGGAAAGTGTCCCACTTGTCCCCCCACTTACACCCGCGATCTGCGATCTACCCGCCACTCCCAAGCCGGCGTCTGAGCGCTTAGCCCAGCCAAACTTAAACAACCGCGCAGCCGACCGGGGACCCAATCCGTGAGATCGAGTCAACTTGAGTCAAATCAAGTCAGTCGGTACCCGCCTGCCTTTGATTGCACCACCTTACCCTACCGCACCGTACAGTAAAGTACAGTACAGTACCCACCAACCTGGTCGTCGGGCTGGGGCTGGGATCGGGTGGGGTGTGAAACGTTTCGGCAAGATTCGCGGAGCACATGATACTCGTGCTTCTCAGCCAAGATTTGGTTTCCCCATCTGTAGCAGCGAGTGCGGGTCAGTTCTTTTCCACTGAAGAAGTATACGGTAATGCATTGTTAGTGAAGAACTAAGATCGGATAACTAGCCTGGGGAGGTGATAATAAACCCAACGCTTAATTTAGACCCCCCACTAGTTGTGCACTACTGATTCACCACCGGTATACAGTACTTTTTCAGTGGAAAAGAACTGACCCGCACTCGCTACTACAAATGGGGAAACCAAATCTTGGCTGAGAAGCACGAGTAAGGTCGCGTTGCTTGGTATTGTATTGAACTGGGCGGTAGGGGTTCGAAGTTTTGGGGTAATTGTGGATTTGGGGGGGAGGGGGGTTAAACGCCGATGAGGGTGGAAGTGGGTTTATGAGGGAGCGAGGGAATTGGGGTGGAAAAGTTTATGTGTGTGTGGCTGGGGGTTTTTTTTCTTGATATTGGTGGTGAGTGAGGTACGTGATGGTCGATGGAGTGAATAAGTGGTTTTATGGGCCGAGTCCATAACTTGGAAAATAGCCTTTTTATGCCCAATTTCTAGCCTCAGAGGTTCCTTCCTTGTTTTGGTTCAAAAAAAAACTGCCTCCTTCCATACCTCAATGCCTTAGATCTCTTCTGATTGATAAAGTCAAGCAAGCCACTATTCTAAAGCGATTGACACTCATGCATACGGTAATCAACATCCCAACGCGTATTCTACTAATTACCCCTCCACCATTCCTTCCGACATACCCGCCAATGCATAAATCCCATCGAACTCGCATAAACTTCCGATATATATCCCCCCCCCCCAGCACTCTCCCTTGTCAATCCCCGATACAAGTTACCTGCGAGAAGTACCTGAACACAGGGATTAAAAATTTGTATGGCGAATTACCTGTGCGTATCCGAGCGCCTGTACTAAATTCAGACTCAAATGTTCAGGCATTTCATGCTGGGAACTTGTAATATGCATTAACCCATAACACCCCAATCCCACCAAACACCCCGGCAGACCAAATCCGAACAGCAATCGATTAGTAAACTGTGCTCCTAGATCGTATATTAGATCTGACTCCTGGTTTCGTTCTATTTCGTTTCCAGGGAACTCCTTCCCCACGCGGGCTCGCTGATTGATCCTTGATCCTGGGAGGGGTGTCTGACAATGACGTCTGAGCAATCAACTGGGAAGGTGGAAGTTACTTTACAAGGAAACGTTTCCGTACTCACGATTGACGATGTGTGTTATGCAACTTCAATGGCAGAAATGATATATTCCATGGCGTGCCAGATGTATAGTAGTTGATGGTTATGCGAGCACCTTTAAGGCTGGGAAATCCCGGTGCAAAAAAACTCTAGAGGGTGAAGCTTTGGTAAGCTAAGTTAGTAAACCTACCTACCCCTCCTAGAGAAATCTTCTACACTGCCCTTGGTACGCTTTATGAAGAGTGGACATAACCGCACCCGCTCTCCCACGCAGACAATCATAGTCTCTCACTCGGGTTACAAAATCACCAGCTCGGCTATACCCAGCGCCGGGTATCCACCAACTAGGCTTGCTATGTCAGAGGGTCTAGATGTCTTGGTTTTGCATGACCGAGTGTGGTGCCGGATCACCTTCTCGCAGCAATCAGTCAAGGAACCACCCTGTCATGAATGAATCAGAACCTGACTGATCCAGTGGGAATAAAACCGGATCACTCAAGATAAACTCCAGGAGTGATTAGAAATGAAGATTGAGTTTTAATTCAACCTTAGGTTTATCTTGGATACGGCCTGCATGCTCGCATTCAAGTTATCTACTAGTTACAGGTTCTAGGAGACATCATAGTAAGGTAGTTAAGTTTATTGAAACACATTCTAGTCCGGGCTTTGCGAGTGAGATATAGCCAGTGATTAGCGTGACGGATAAGGTTGAATTCCGAAAATCAACGCTCCAGGTTAAGTTAGCCCTTTTGCTTTTGAGATCCCCTAGTTAGAAGAAGAAAGATATCGCTGGAACTAAAGTTGGACATGCTCCAGTGTCCCCTCTGCCTGCAGGGAAAGAGTAACCTGTGCAAAAGTTGAGATAGAGCACCATCAAAGAAACGCCTCGTTCTGCCAAAACGATTTTTCAAGACCAGCCACTATACCACCAGGACTATGCACCCTGGCAACAGCCCCAGTTCCTACTCGTGGCCGTGATACTCTCTATCTAAATATGTAATCCATGCCATTTATCAGAATCTCAGATATTCAATGCTTGCACAGCAGATATACTGTACTGCATAAGTTTCTCCAGTCCAAGGCATCTCATAGCAAAAAAAAAAAAAAAAAAAAAAGAAAGTAGATCTAATCACCATCCACCCTCTACAACTCCCACTCCTTTCTCAATCCCTCCTTCAAAACCTACACCCACCTACTTACATAAAGCACCTAAGCAAAAGTCTTAGTGATTGCGTATTTCAACAATTGTGACAATGGCAAACATAGAGTAAAGAAATTGCAATAACTCAACCACAGATGATTCAATTGATAAGAGATTAGAGAGAATGAATTTTAGGACCAGCCTTTACATATAAATGAAAAAAAGAAGGAAAAAAGAATTTCTAGTATCTTGTGTACCAGCCCTTTGCTGCAATTACAGCCTGAACCCAGTCAGGCATTGACCTCCACAACTGCTCAAAAAAGCCAGAAGGTATGGTATCCCATACTATAGGTAATGCCTCAGCTAGCTTCTCCTTGACCTTCTGAGGGCCACCAGGGGTTGAAGCAATATCAGGATACTGAATCTGAAGTCTTTTCTTAAGTTCAACCCAGACATATTCAATAGGATTTAGGTCAGGAGAATGGGGCAGTGTTCAGCCAGTTCAATTCCATTCTCCTCAAACCAATCTAGCACTACCTGAGCAGTATGGATGGTAGAATTGTCTTGCTGAAAGATAGGATCACCAAAGGTGTTGCGAATACAGGTTAGGACTGGGATAAGACCAATTTATAACAACCTAAGATAGACCCACCAGTCTACTGATTTTACAACCAAGGGTACAAAGGTTCCCCAGTTTCTGCTCCAGAAGTACCCCCAGACTATCAAAGAAATACTCTTGCCCTTTCCTATCCCTCTAACATACTCTGGATGCCACTTTTCAGAGGCAGATCTGAAGACCCATTTTTGGTATAGATTGCGGCTTCTTTCAACAGAGCGTTCATCACTCCAGATCACCCCTTCAAATTCCTCAATAGTCCAATTTTGGTGTGCCTTAGCCCAAGCTAGCCTCTTTTGACCATGCTCTAGTGTCAGCTTCACTCTTTTCTTAGCTAGCCACTTCTTAATACCACTTTCTCTTAAAGCCTGATCCACAGTAAATACTAAGACATTAGGTACTAATATTTGCCATAGCTTTTCCCTATTCCAGTCCCTATAGACCCTTGCACCTCATACTAAAGATCTCTTTACTCTCTGGGAGAGCAGGGGTGGTTGGCCAGAGTGGGGAAGGTTGTCAATTGAGCCCTGCTTTGATGGCTAGTCAGGGAAGTTTCTGACTGTTGACCATGGACAGTCAACTATCTGGCTAACAATAGATATTTTTTGAAAAATCCCAAAAAGGGCAAGGATCATGCCTTTCTCAACTTGGATAAGCTCTTTGTGTGATGTCTTTGGTGCCATATTTGCTGCTGTCATGAAAATTCAATCAGCCTTCTTGGTAGTATGGTTGCATTATTTTCACTTAATGTATCTGACTGGGTTATTAACCATCCTGGGGAGTTTGACAACCCCAATACAACCGGAACCAACAATGCGAATAACCTAAAGAAAGCAACCAAAACAAAGCAAAATGAATACAATTCAAACTCAATTAATATTGATAGGCTGGTAAAATAGAAACATACTTAGAAATATTAAAACTGGAATAAAAAGTGGGAAAAGGATAGTAAGAATCACAAATTTCATACAAATAACTGTGAAGAAAGTGAGGCAGGTTGGTGATGTGGTAGTGCAGGTTAAACATGGGAATTCTGGTTATGAAAAGCTTGGGTAGAGGGGCCTGGATCTCTGCATTCATTGGTGGAGATTTCATGCTGTGGGTGGAAGGGGTGTGGAAGGACAAGAGGGGAAGGGTGTATCGCGATTTTGATAATTTTTGGTGATTGGGGGAAGATTTTCCTCCTCAACAATCATTTCTTCATTCCAACCCAAACTTCTCAGCTCTTTTATAAGACCAATCCTCTTCTTCACTGAGGCAGTATTCAATTCAATTTCTAACTTTTTTCTTTTTCTTTTTCTTTTCTTTGCCTTATCAGCTTGCTTTTTTTTTCTCAGTCAGGCAAGTTTACAGATACCAATAATACAAGCCTTGCTAATGATCCTTCGGTCTGTCTTGCTTGCCTACCTCTTTTCCTTCTCCCACTCTAGGAGCTCTGCATTCACCATAGCTGTAGCCAAGCTTCTGAGACCAATTGTAGCTATTTCGGTAATCATAGCTTTGATGTGATTGATATTGGAAGATCAATGAGCCAGTTCCTCTAGTCTTGATATCTCATCCATTTCAGGAGCACAGGTTGGGGTTCTGTGAGCTGCTGGAGTACTACGGTCAGTAATCTGGAGGGAGGAGTTTTGTAAAAGGCGGAGGGAGTTCATAGGCCATATACTGGTAGCTCAAAAGGCAGCCAAAATATTGGAGGATGTAAGTGCGTGCTCTCTTGCACTCATTAGCATTGGGTAAAAGTCACCTTTGTGAAGACGAGTGTAGGGGCTGTGGTTTCACCCCCATTGATCCACTTCCTGGCCAAAATAACATTGCAGAGGTGAAAAAATGCCAACATCGAGTGGTTGGAGAAGGTATGTTGAGTGAGGTGGAAAACATAATAGTTTGATGCGATGCTCGAGAGCAAACTCAACAAATTCAAATGTTAAATGTAACCCATGGCCATCAAATAATAGTAGTTGGTACTCGGAATGATCAATCAAAGAAGTATTTGGATGAAAGTGCTCTTTCAGCCACTGTAGGCCTAGCATATCATTTGACCAGCCAGTTGGAGACAGAGCAAAGACTGCCTCTCCTCTTTCCTCATAGTCATGCCAGCCCATATATTGGGCTTCACCTTTGTAAATGATAAATGGAGGTAGAGTAACCCCAGCAGCAGATATACTCTCAATAAGAGTAATCCATTCACGACTCCCCTCCTGGATGACTCATGGATTTTTTCTATCAGAATGACAGAGTACCTGCTCTTTGCTTGCTACACCAAGTAGAAAGCCTTTTTCGTCGAAATTCCATGTATTTTGAGACTTTATTCTGTATCAGCTCCATACTTCACTCAAGTGGTTAAAGAAATAAGTAAAAACTCAGGGGTTGCTTGCAAGAGCACATTTGCGATTTATTGTATTTGAGAATCATGTGACGACCTCAGGATGGTGACTCACAAAGCATTGGATTAGGTGTTTTCCAATTTCTCGCTGAGTGATATTCTTGGGGAGGTTTCTTCATACCAAAATGGCTCTCATCATCTCTTCTACATGCTGACATCTTGGGGGAACACCCATGTCATCCAATTCCACCACCCATTGCATGATTCTTTGCTCCTCCTCTGGATCAAACTTCTGCTGACTGCTATGTGCTTGATTAAAGGCTTTTGTCCATTCTTCAACCCGATTTTTCAGGGTCCCTTTATTCACATTAAATAACCGAGCAACCCTACGATAGGTTGCGTCCGGATACCCTTCAAGATGGGAAATTGCTTCTGCAAGGTGGGCCTCCCTCTCATTCAATGCAGACCTTCTTGCTTGTATTTGGGTGTGAGGCATGGTTGAGCAATAGTGAGAAAATAGTAAGAATGATGTCGTGTATTGGTGTTCTCGGTTGTGGTCAAACTCCCCGGGATGGTTAATAACCCGGTCGGATACGTTATCTACTGTTTTCACCAAGACTTTTGCTTAGGTGCTTTATAATAAAACACCATAATGCCCTCCATCTCTTATACAAAAAACCCTCTGTATTACCTAACACACACCTCTACCGATCTCCCCCTCCCCCCATACACCCACCTCCTCCTCCTCCATAAACTTTATTATGATACCCCACACCTAATCAACTACCACACCAACCCTCCCCCCTATCATCCCCCTTCTTCTTCTCACAACTGTCCAACCCGTCACGCAAAAATACCCCCCCCTGCGAAGATTACCTTTTTTGCCAAAAACCTTAATTCCGCACTACCTATCTGTCTGTATATCATAAGTGCGCAGGTATGATAAGATAATCCGGGTGTGGCGTTTCAGCATTCTTGGCGGGGTGAGTGAGTGAGTGAGTAAGGATGATAATACGCACATGTGGCCGGAGTCGGGGAGGGAGTGTCATTTTGGCACGAATACCGGGGGGTTTTTCCTGGGGATTTTGGATGGGAGAGTTTTTTTTTGTGCTAAAAGGTATCCTGGCTCGTTCTAGGTAGAGTGCTTGAAGCAAGATACTACTACGGTACGTGATTATTCCTAAAGTAATGCTGCCAGGGTACACAGCGCTGCGAATAGCATTCAGACGTATTAGATAGATAGGGGAGAGCCCCCCCCCGTACTTCAATGTCCAGTCAGTGAGTCAATCAGCCCTACCGGTATGAAGGGACTGGAATTCAGTACGGTATATTACATCATACCGTACTGGTACGAAAGATTTTAAGTTTTTTTTTTTATAGCGCTTAGACTGGGGGTTTAAAACCACTTTACTGTGGCTAACGGAGGTACCTACTTCAAACTACTTGACGTGCCTCACTGAGGGGTCCTCCTCGCTGAGGACACCCCCAGTCCACCCGATCCGATCCGCGCACGTCAGCCAGGTGTCAGTACCGTAGCGCACTGCACTGTATCATACTTGTAACGTAGCATACGGTATCATACGATACTTGCCCAAACCGCGCGTTCAAGTGACGACACCGGTACTAGCAAGAGCGATAATAGTGTTACTCATTTTTGTCAGTGCACTGGAGTTTACCGGACCGGTACAACAGGCATCGAATAGTCTACCATAAGAACTGGAATAATTGAACCTCGCGCTAAGACGTCCAGAATTCCCCTCTTTGGATAAGGGGGGAATCACCCCCAAGAAAACTGACTTTCAGCCCTCCGCTGAGACAAATAAAAAAGAAAAACATAATAGACCTTACTAGGAGAGGCAACTCCAACGTCCTAGCGTGAGGTTCAATTATTCCAGTTCTTACGGTAGTCCAGTCCGTGTGGTCCAGTCTGTGGTAATAGTCTAGTATGCAACATTCGAATACGCAGATATACGACTCGGCGGTTTCTGGCTGTTCTACAGCATTGCGATCTTCGAGCGTGCAGGCATTTCGAAGGATAGATACTGAAGGCATGTATCATACCTGCTCTTACGGAGGGCATCACATGCATCATTCCTTATCACTCGAGTTTGTGACTGGCTACGGTACGGGTAGCCGCTTCTCGGGAGGGGATTATGATAAGACGGGTATCCTGTGTTGCAGCTATAATACGTAGGCTATAATATACGCGTGTATGTGTGCGGGAATGTTTGATATCTCATTTATTGTCTCTCTCGTTGTTGCTCATGAGGTCTACAATCTACAGGCTGAAACCTTTTTATCGTACAGCTACTTACTTTCATTCGTTGTCTCGGGAAGTCCGACGTTGGGTCAGGTAGCCGGAGGCTAGATCATTTTCTTATTATTATCGTCAGGGTCTTCCCCGTCTTTCGACTCCTGTGGCTGCTTAAGGATCTTGACGGCATCCTTAGAGTATACGTATGAGAGGCCACTCCAGATAGTGGTAGTTGCAACCGTGTACCTTTATATGGATAAATGATGCCTTTAGTAAACGTCCCGATAATCAAGGAGTTGGAGTACTAACTGCATTGCTTGGAGAGCAAGATCCCAATCTGGGCCCATTGTCACCATAAAAGGGTGCGCCATACACGCGCCAATCAGCCCTAGCTGTAACGCAGTATTCAGCTGTATCTCGATTAGCGCCAATAATAATATTGCGTGACATCCAGGAGGGGTGCAATATGGTAGGAAAAGACGACCCATCGAACTCCTTTCAACCAGCGGGAAACTGACCTTACTGATGGTAGTTGGGTGCACTTCTGCACTTGGCAAGGAAAAATCCCAGTACCTTGCCATAGTCTTTGGTGGAGGGAGCGATATCCAACGGAAATAGATTGCCGAGATTGCCAATCCGATATCTCTACCCAAAATGATGCCCGCGAGCCAGACTTCACGTACAAAACCCCGCCTCGTTAGCAAAGGCGATTTAACCGCTAGGTGGTCTAGCATAGAGTACAGAAGATTGGTTCAATGGGAAAGGTAATAGAACCGGGGGCAGACACAAACCTGGCAATAACCCCTTCACAGCCAGCGTAACAGTCAAAATGGTCATTAGAGTCTTGTCCGCCATAGGGTCAATAACTGATCCAACAACCGTCTGAAGGTTCCATTTCCTCGCCAAATAGCCATCAACAAGATCCGTCAGTCCTGCTGCTGCAAATAACGCTAGTGCCGCAGCATGTTGCTCTTGTAACACCAAGTAGCCGATAACCGGTGAAGCTAGCAAACGTGAAAAAGTTAAAAGGTTGGGGATGTTGTAGATGTCCTCGTGCGGGGTGATAGGGAGTATCTTTCGGCGCTTCTTTACGGGAATGGGTGCCGCATTGTCGGTGGTTGTGGCGACTGAATGATGCTTGGATCTGTCAGGTACCGGTGAAGATGATGGTAAGTCTTAGTAGGTTTACTCTCAGCAGAAATTGAAGAGATACGTCGGCATTCCTCTTCCACCTCCGGTTCGCAGTGTAGTCTGGGATAGAAGAAGGTGGGTAGAAGGAATTCAAAGGAAGGAGAGGCAAGGAAGGAAACAGTGCTTGCAAGGGAAATCAATTACGTGTTTTCTCTGTCTGATGTGAGAAGCACTGAGGAAGTATAAAAAGTGCGACGATAATTGCAACTTCGGTGGTGCAGGAGGCTATTCATGGAACTCCGAAGCGAACTCAATGTAGCACCGGATCCCGCAATTGCTTCCTTCCTATTTCAGAGCGGGAGTGTGTGTCAGCCTGCGGTTACATGGTCACGCTTAAGTCCGATAAGGGAGAATTGTTGGTGATGGGGACGAGGGCGGAAGAAAACGAGAGATGTAAATATCACTCACTTAATTGCATACCGCGAACCCGCAATCAATAAACTCTTTTTCCTATCATTCAAACCCATCGCTGTCGTGCTTCGACGGTATACCGGCCCCCGTGTCCCCGATGGTACTGACTGCCGCCGTCGAAGCATGGGGAAAGCATCAGCGACGACAGCATCAGCACCGATGAGAGCGGCAACACCAGCAGACGTTCTTGAGACTGATGGGCGTGAAATCAAGGACCGAAGTGGCTGTGTTATCATCATTGCTGTTATTGCTTCATTCAATCGACCTAACCCTCAATATCAATGTCGCTCCTCTTCATCAATGACGTGAAATAGAGGCGGATAGGTTTGGTGGAGTTGGAATGAAGATCAAGGCAAGGCGGGCAAACATACGATACAACAACCGCGTTCCACGTTCTTTGACCGCTTAGTGGAGTTCAACCGGTATGAAGCTATACCCTCCCAGTCATTCAGCGAATGGCACTGCAGATAGGAATACAGTTCCTTGTCGTAAAGGATTGGCCCACAGGGCTGACGAGATCTTCTTCAGATGATGGGGGGAGGTTTTTTTTTTCTTCACCCTTTCTCTTTCGTCTTTTTTTTCTTTTTTTCCCTTTCTTCTCCTAATGCCCTCCTATTAACAAAATCGACAGGGTTCTCCGTAACATGTAGTCTAATCACTGCGGGAATGCGCGATGGTGAACAACCGACTGGTGAAATGACTCCAGATTTTTGATTATTCGCACCGTTTTTTTTGCACTGCCAAGATCACAAGGGTAAGTGACCAGACTCCCGTATATTCAGAAGCTCTCTCTCTCTACTCTGGTTCAATCATATGTAATGCTCCCATCCCCCCGTTAGACACAACCTGGACTGTAATAATATGAGATTATGAAGGCCAGTTTATTCTCTCTCCCCTCTGTACACCTTCACTTACATACAAAATTTTCTTTCCTCGCCCTAAAATACCTACTACGGTTACCTACACAGTTACTTTCCATCATCTTCTAAGTTAACAAATCTTCCTTCATAGTGACGGCAGAGGAACGAACATCTCTTATACTTCCCTACTAATTCTCGTCCTCTTCCGTGTACATACATTCACATTACATTGTATACAGTACAAAACATTCTTCGCGCTTCCGATCCTGTCGTTCCCCGCATAATAGCTAAGCCGGATTATCACCATGCTGTACAAATTCTGGAGATATAAGCTTCGCCCTGGCCATATTTCGAGCTCCTTGCAAACTTTTATGCACCAACCAATTCACCTTGATGGCTACTTGCAGTAAATGTGACACCATCACAACTACCGTACCGCTACCTCTATCATATCACAAGAATAGCCCTTCAACCGCGACCTCTGGCAGACAATTTCGGCACATTGCTTGATTTCAGGTGTATTTTTTTCGCAAAGCATACCCCATCGTTCTTTAGATCTTTCTACTAACGATAAGTCATACACAACATATGCCACGAAACGCCTGAATGTTCCAGATAGTCCTCATTTTCACTAAAAAGCCTCAACAAAAACGACAACCGTAAGCGTATTAATATCACTGTCCCTCCAACAAAAGAAAGCAAAAGGAGAACTTTGTCCCTCCATGGGAATACAGCCAACAACTAAAAACCCAACAGATTTTTGAAAGAAAATGCTTTTTAAAAAAAGAAAAGAAGTGTCACCTAGTCCGAGAGATAGTTAACATTTTCAGATGTCAAACCCCACCAACTTTAATCAAGAGAACGAAATAATAAAAAAACTATCAATACAAGAACATCCACTTTTGGAACCGGTGGAAAGAGAAAAGAGAACAAGGGAGAAAAAAAGGAGAATAACAGAGACGGCTCTCGAGAAGTGGTCTTATGAATCAGACGTCTCTATGGAATTCAGGATCCATAGACTAGCCACCAGAACCAACAAAGGAAGCAATTCTATACCACCAAAGGATTGGTATAGCGATCGAATGAGACTCCCAAAGGGAAAGTAATATTTGAGAGCACAATTCTTCCCAGGACCCAATATTCCGACTACTCAAGAAAAAATGGAAAATACTGAGGTAAGATAGGAAATCCTTTTTAAAAATGCAGAAAATAAACGCCATCCCAACCGTATTATCACCGGATATCTATCAATTTCGAAATTGCATCGCCCAAACGCCCCGCACCAATTCATAACATGTTCTTCGTATATCGATAGACTCAGTGGCCATAACCACCCCCATTGGATTGATCAGGATTGAATGGGCCGTGGGGAGGTTGCGGATGTTGGTGATGGTAATATTCACTGTTCGACCCATTATCACTCCAAGCAGAATTAGAAGGAGAATATCGTGGGTCGTCGAGGCCTTGACTTCCACGGGGCTGGAATGCTCGGGGGAGTGATCCTCCATCAGCAATGGAGGTGCTGAAGTTAGCTGGTGGGGTTCGAGGAAGACTGCCCCCAGCAGTAGCAGTATGACTGTAGTGGCCGGAGAGGGTGCGGGGCAGGTTGGCCCCCTCGGTAGGGCTATAGTGACCTGGGGTTGTTCGACGCATACCGGGTCCATTAATGGCAGTATGACTATAATGAACCGTCGTTCTAGACAGATTGTTGTCACCCATAGTGGTACTGGCGTAGTCTGTGGGAATCGCGTGAATGGGGCTTGGGTGTGTGCTCGGGGCATGAGGGAAGTATGTCCCGACATTTGTTCCCATGGGGCTCACATTATACCCACCTGGTGTTTGGTTTCCAAAACCTTGGGATCTTTGGGTCACTCGACCACCGAACCCTCCAAAGCCGCTGCCTTCTCGAGGGCCGTTTGGCGAGTATGCATATGGAATATCTTGAGCACTCGCGTACCCACTGTTGTCGTATCGCTGTTCTATGGGATTGTATCCACCAGGTTGATAGCCGTAATCTGAGCAGGCAGGACTAACAACTTGGCTGGGGTGTGAACCAGGCAGTGAGGGGCTACTCGGATATCTGGTTTCGCTGGGCTGCGAGAGCTCGACGCCCCTGGAATCAACAATCTGACGGAAAGATTGTTTGTTGACGAGGTCTTGATGAATAGTCAGGTGAGAGCATCGAGGGTCCTGCACAGGCCTCTTCATGTGACTGTCGATGAAGTCAGATAATCTATAATAGGAAACCATGTGGTAAGTACCGGCACCGAATTGAACACTAATAGTCTTTTTTATCAAGCCGTCAGGCTTGAACCCATATGAATCCACTAGAGATCCCACGAGCATACGCTCCAGCTCTGGTCCCAGGTCAGGAACTCTCATTTCGCCTTCCTCTGGCGAAGAATGGGGCTGTGGGGAAAGCGATCCACAATGGGAAGAGTGGTGTGATCCGGGGCTTGATCCACCCCCATCACTCGTAGCACGGGAATATCTTTGTTGGGAAGCTTGTCTGCGTTTAGCTACTTTGGTAGCGCGCTTCTTCTCTCCTGGTGCGAATGGTTTTTTCAGTTCTCGATAAATCAGGAAATTTCCAATTATCCGACTTGGACTCCAAGCAATCCCGTCTGTCCACCTCTTGATCGCTGAGGAATTCTCCTCGTACACAAAGACGGCTCCGGATCTTATCAATGACTCTCTCTCTCGTTCGTGAGGACGGCGAGGTACCATCGGTAAGGTTTGGTTGATGACGCCCTGAAAAAGAAGGAGGGCATCCCTGGTACTCTCGACGAATCCTTCAAAGGTCGGTTCTACCGAGCTTGAACTCGAAGCTTCGTTCATTATTGCTGTTGTGGGTGATATTGTGGTGCGGTGAGGATAAGGAAAAGAAAAAAGCCAGAGTAGTGATGATGACGATGATGCAGCCGGAAGGAAATTCGACAAGATCTGGAAGCGAATATCAGCAGTCCGACCTCTGCACTCCTTATTGCGCTATCGAGCGAAACGTGGCACCAACTCACCTCGATAAAACGGAAATTTGAAAATTGAGATGAAAAAATAAATAAAAATATACGTGAAGCGATGTGAAGGAGACGGAGAGTGTGTGAAAATTGGAAATAAAGTGAATGAAGACTGAGCCAATGGGTTTAGCTCGAGACGTATGAACTCCTGGAAAGAGTTGAAGGTGTTTGAAGACAATACACGCAATCGTGCGTGGTAGTTCCTGCAGTTCAATGTAGGAGGGGGTGGAAGTTCTTCTTATACGCCGGGAGACCGTCAGCCAATGGATAAAAACTCCGTGCTTCGAGATAATCCGGTACACCAATATTAGGGCTCAACGAACAAGGTAGTTGCCGAGTCTCTGAAGTTTTTCAGCTCTTGATTGCTCAGGCCGAACAGAAGACAAGACAAGCTAATAGGATCCTATAGAGCAAGCTTTTTTTTTTTTTTTTTTTTGGCGAATTCCGTATCAGGCTTTGTTGTCTGGTGGTCTGAAGTTTAAAATTCGAAAAAGCTTGGATGGATTTTTGAACTATCCACGGTCCGATTCCTCACTCTTCAACTTTTTTTTTTCTCTCCAGTGTGCTCGACGGATAAGAAGAGGTAACTATAGTGCTGTTCAGGTAAGCAAGCAGCCATGAGGTTGACTAAATACAACAATTATGGCAACTGAACTCTGCAATCTGACAACTTCATGCGATAGTTGCTTTGATTGCCCAGAATGAAGGGGGCATGAAAGTTTGGTAGCAGGAATATGGGGGGTGGATAGAACTAGCGGGGCGGTGGAAAAAAAAAGCTTGGGGGTGGGATTGGAGAGAGAGAGGGAGGGAGGGGGTTATCCTACCTAACAAGTGGGCCGCTTGACGAACAATCCGTCACCAAAAATTTGACAATTTCGACCAAATCTCAAATGTAGAACTTATGTACCCTTTTAGAAAGCAAATTCCAGTCGAATTCTAGAGGATCTCCGCGGGTAGTATAGTGGCGGCGGCTGTAGCGATAAACTTGTAACTTTCTTCGTTGGCGAAATAGACCGGCACTAAAATACTGCTGGACCCGTGGGGACAAACAAACTTCGTGCTTGCTAGCTCAACGGTACAATGGTTCCGAAGTATCCTCGAAGCTAATAGCTTAAATCAATGTCGTTTTTAGTCCTCCTATTCTCTATCTTTATCTCTTCCTCGTTCACACTGTCTGTCTCCCTTCCTGTTTTCTTGAGTCGAGTAGAGTTTCGGGGAGGGGGGGAAGAAGTGTGTCGTTGAGTCCTTTTGAGAGAACCCCTTGCGTAGTGACAATTAGATGGATCACGATCACGATCGTCGTCTGATGATTGTGAGATTCTGAGATAGGCGGTAGGGTAGGATGGTATGTCTGCAAAATCGATTTGTCCGACTTTCCGGCTCAGAGATTTGGGGTAAATCGATAGATAGACAACGGAATTATCTTGTGAAAAAGTAATAATAACAAAAATAAATAAAATAAAATCAGAAAAGCTGTGGGAAGGCCCTCGAAATAAGATTATGAATGAGAGATGCAAGTAGCGGACAAGCTAGCTTTGGGCAACCGAGTCTCCGAAATTGCATGCAGTCAAACTTGTACCCTGGGCATGCAAGCATCCACCCGTTGACATCTTGGAAGGGTCAGGCAAGCTAGACTGCACGAGGGTTTGGGTCCCAAGCCGATGTGGCAGAGGTATCAGTTATTAGCAGGATTGTGGTTGAGAAGATAACCGTTTCTATTTTATTTTACCCTTCTCCTTGCCCAGTGGGATCAGAGGAGGTTGAAAGAAAAAGAAAAAAAAGTAGGTGGTGGTATATTTGGACAGATAGTTTCCGGTAGGATATCGTGAAAACGGCGTTGTTGGGAAAAAAGAATGGATATCTCTCCCTCTCATTCTGACTTGCCCTCTCAATCAATTTGTCTCTCTCTACCGTACATTTTTTTTTTCTTTTGAAGGCACTGGGAGATGGTAGTGCCTTCTGTCCTTCTGTCCTTACTCTCTTTCCCTTCCGCCCTTAAGCCCTTCTATCCGTTTAGCCCGTTCTGATGGTGTAAGGCATTTCCTCTCTTTTTCTATTCTGTCTAAGACGAGGAAAGAAAAAGAGAGAGGGCGTCGCCAGGAGCAGCTCCACCACCACCACCACCACCACCACAAGCACTCACACACAAGTCTTTTGTTCGCATCCAATATTCCGACGCATGATGACAGGTACACTCACGCAAGGGATGCAGCGAGATTACTTGAACACCCTATCCAGGTAGGAGAAAATAGTTGACGTTATTTTACACAAAAACTGAACGTGAGAGGGTGAGAGAAAGCCAAAGAAGTGACCCAAAAAAAGAATATACCATATGGAAGAAAAAAAATATCAATACAGGGCATCATCTAGCATCAGCAACAATAATCATAAGCACCATAGTACTCTTACATTACAGTAGAAAAATAAGTTGCTATGGTTGGTCAGTTTAGTTAGCCTTGGTCAGCGAATGGAGCTTCTTCCTGCTGGTGACTATGATCAAAGCACAGTTGACCGAACGGTGACCAATGTGAGCGAGTGAGTGATCGAGTGATCCACTTCCGATACAATAATTTCCATTCCCCCACTGGCTGTGCCTGCAGCTGGCATGATAATGCATGGGAGCGACGTCAAGGGTCTCTCTCAGTGCAACCTTAACGCCGGAACCAAAAACCTCAGGGGGGGTGGTGGGGAGGTTGGCAGCAAAATAAAAAGAAAGAAAAAGCTGATAGGAAAAGGAAATAAATAAAAACGCCTCCAAACAAGCATAGCATTTTCCATCCCACGCACGGAAATATTATCACGACAAGAAAGGAGTAAGAAACAAAGCTCTATTTTCCCAGGATGGATTGTTGTACGAAGTCACATGCAGACGTTGTGAGATCTGTTGCTGCTTGCGGGACTGGTGGCAGATCATTGGCGCCACTGTGAAAGAGCACCGACGCTTAGCACCCGAAAAAAGATTCGCTCAGAGCGTCACGTTTAACAAAAAAAAAAAAAAAAAAAAAAACACACGAAGAACGGATCGGGTTAAACATGAAAGAGGAATCAAAAGGAAGCCCAAGACAATGTGCGGTACCGGTATTCCCAAAAGCCAAGCCACCGCTTTTTCCTCCCCGCAGAAAGCCAGTCCCAAAACTTGAACCTTCCCCCACTACCACCAGACAAGCAACCAAACCCCTTCTATCATAAAACTCCCACTAGCACTTGAGACCTAGCGAATCCACATGACAAAACCAAAGCACATCAAAAACATAGCGTACGGTAAAATAAACCACTTGTGGGATTATAGGGGAATAAGAGGACACTAAGCCCTACCATGCTGGCCCAGTGCTAAATCTCCTTGATGGTGTCTTTTTTTTAAAAACAAACGCGATGACTGCGCTTTCAGCTTAGCCACCTCAGGTAGTTATAACTCTATCCAAATTTTTGCCAGTGGAACAGTTGCGGTCCAGTTTAATCGGGCCCGAAGTAGCACTAGAGCAATAGTGTGTGTTGGTTGGGCCATTTGCCAAGGTTGAAAACGCCCTTTGAGCTGTTCTTTTTGCTGTTTCTTGTTTGTTTGCCTATTTATCCTAGGTTTGTTTACATTACCGGACGGATCCGGGGAGCGCCCTGACTCTGCAGTTTGGCGAGGGCCTGTTCCAGGAAACAAGACAGTTGTATCACTATGGGTTAGGGTAATTCTGCAGGTTGAGGCTATAATATCGGAACCGCCCCGTCTTCAACTGAATAGCTGGTACGGTACCGGTAACCTCAATATCACACATAGGAGGAGGAGAGGATGGGAGTCTCTGATATGAAGCCGAAAAACACAAGAGAAGAAGCAAAAAATATCGTCAATGGTAGAGCAGGTACTACGTATCATTGCTTCGGGAGGAGGAATTTTGTGAAACCTTCTGAGCATATGAGGTGTCTGCTAACAACGTACCATATCACGCTAAACCTGTTTCAACCAAATAACAATGGCAACGCATGTGAGAAACAAAAAATTCCAAAAAAAGACAACAATGCAGCTAGGGAGGGACCATTGGAACGCAAACTTCTCAAAGCATAGGCCACCGTTCTGCTAGACCGCAATTCTCACATGTACCCTCATAGAGAGTAATATGGTGAGCTGGGAGAATGGCGGAAAATTGTTCAATCAGAGAGGAGATCCCTTCGTACGTTTTCAAGCACTTGAACCAACAGCGTTACTAACTTGTAGGGTGCAAAGTACAAGTGGCAAAACAACCTAAAGGTCCCCCTAATACTATGACAGATCCTCTTCATAGATTTATGGCCTTTCCTATTTATCATTGAATTTTCGTACTAAAATCTCCGTCTTTCGTGCTAAAAGTGTGAAAACCGGGACGATTCAAGGGATATGGGAGAGAAAGATCAACTCTGTCAGCCGACAAACATAGACTAACAGTTAGTACCGTAGCATACGGTACAGTATGTCTACAGCAACCTTTTTCGTCCTTTTTTTTTCTCTTGCGTTTTTTTCTTTTCTTTTCAGGCCCGGTGATGTTGATGAACCCGGTAATCGGGAGTCTTAAAAAATTCCTGTAACCCCACTTACAGACCCCCCCGTATGCCCGCTCTTCACATTCAATTTTTATTGTGTTCATCTGGCTTGTTTGTCGTGGCACCGATTGAAAATTAGTCTACGGAGAAGGGGAACCCTCATCGGATACAAACTTGTTACAATCAGGAATTACCACCATCTATCACCATTTGAAAACGACCATGATATTATGATATTTTCGTTGGCGTCTCCTCTGTCGTCATGTGTTTTATCGCCCGGTTACGGTCATCTGGGGAACAAGGAAAACCACCCCTTCCGCTAGCACCGGTAGCCTCCCCAGAACCCTCGCGAATTGGAGCTTTCCAACATTACTGGGGATTTTTTTTGGTTAAGTCCTTAGATTTATTCGTAAAATACAGGAAAATCCTGGCATCACCCTAAGCTATGGCCTAAAAAACCCTCTCAAAATAACAAAAGAAACTCCACTCATCACCCCCAAGTTTAACAAATAAACAATAAAAATCAATAACATCCATCATTAGCCAACTGGCCAAAATCATTATGAACCCAGATTGAAACCTCCCAAAAAAGGAAAATTTCCCAGTTTAACTGGAAGATTCAACAAATTTTTAGAAATAAACAAGGAAAATCTCTTAATCAAAATCCTTCCTGCTTTATTATTCTTCCATAGGGCTGACTCTGACCATATGTTAAAACCCTCTGGATCCAATCCCTTCCTCTATTTTGCTAGGTCAGGGCAGTCCATGATTATAGGTTAGAATGTCTGATCTGCTGTCCCACAACATTCACACCTTGGGTCCCAGTCTTGATTGAACCAATCCAATTGTAATTTAAGTAGCTATTATCTACTGTCATCTAGTATATTCAACCTGCCTGAAACTTGGGAAGGATCATAAAGTTTCAATACTTTCTGTACAGCAGCCTGTATGGGTAATAGGAGGGGTAGGCTTGATCTACCCATTCCTGATATATCATCTTTCTTACTCTCTCCTTTGCATCAATCCAGCCTCTAGTATTCTCTTCTACAACCAGAGCCAATCTACTTTCAGTTGGTTTTTCAGAGAAAGAATAAGACACAAAGATTCCTGCCACTCTCACACCTATTTCATCTATTGGAAGGTATCTAAGGACCATCAACCTGGATGTTGAGTTATAGTTCTTTGGTTGAGCTCTTCTTGAGTTACTGAATGCTTGCCTCCTGTTCCAAAATATCTGCATCTTCTTTATTATTACTGTAAGTTCTAGTATCTAAGACCCATACAGTAGGGTGGATAGTAGGATTCCTTTAGTCAGGTGCCTGGCTCCATACTAGGAGAGCCCTTTACTGGATGTAGGTAGTTACTTTATTCTAAAGATGCCCTGAGCTACCATGTATGTAACATGATCTATACTTAGCCAAGTACTATGATCATGGTAGCAATCAATATAATAGATAAGACTGATAGGTGCTAACCAGTAGGACTGGGTCCAGTAGTATCTAAGAGAGTCTTTGGGAGGTGAGATAACTAAGATCTTATTCTAGACTCAAAGTCTATAAAGGATTGTAACAACTTAGGAGATAAAGTGAGGAATCAAAGAAGTAGCTATTCAACCAAGTATATTTAAAAATAACTGTCTGCCAAAGTCTACTGTCCCAAATACCAGACTCAACAGGCTCTTTAAATAATGTGACTATCCACTGTATGCAGTATAATAAAATATAAAGATAATATCAAATGATAATAGCCGGTTCCCATTCTATTTCGCGTTGCTCATAGTCAGTGAAAGCAAGTGGGACGTGAAAGCAAGTGGGACGTGCTGGGTTTTTTTTATTTTTTATTTTTATAGTTACCAAGAAAATAAAGGCATCCGGTAACAGGATCCTGTTGAATAACAGTAGAACCAATCCTTCATGATCCTTTTCTGGCAATAATAATCAATTGTTCTTGACTTCAAGGCTTCCACCAGTATCTCCAATACTATCCCTCCGTGTACTCTGAAAGGTTACCTCAGTCGCGACTTCAATATCTCTGCACTCCTACGATGCTGAAGCCTTCTCCTGGTCGGAAACTTCAATTCCCCTCTATCACCCCTGAAGACTTTCCCCTGTTAGGACTTCAGTTTCCCCTCTCTCCATCAACTGTTAATGGGGTAGTCCAACCGTAGATAGGGCCGGTAGGTCTAGGCTGTAAGCTTCTCGAAATAAGGTAAAGTAGGATAAAACGAAGATCGTTAAGGTAGGCTCGTATTTCCCAAAGTATTTATAAAGGATATGTGTAATAATAGTTTTTTCAAGAGTAAGGTAATAAATATATTAATAAGATCTCTTCTCCATTGCTTGATGTTTCTGATAGCTGGGAGTACCTTGATATTTATATTCCGCATCTGGGTTATCGCGGGCTACAACCAACTCCCATACTATCTAAGTACCTCCATCAAAAACCTCTTAAATTTCTTAAGTGCGAACACCTTTGACCCTGAGAATATTTGCCTTGCTTAGCTTTGATCTCTTCAAACTCCTATTGTTTCTGGGGGGTGTGAACACCCCTCCAGTAGGTAGCCTTCGATCTCTCCACTATATGAACTTAATTTGAGTATGCCACCCTAATGGCAACTATACCAATTGTTCTGCCTCAAAACATAAAGTGATCAGCTTTAATGAATGAGCGCGGCCATTGTGTTGCATATTGATGCATCACAAGGCCCATCGGATATATAGGGTTTTTTGCTCTGGATCGAGCCAATAGCTTATCCAGCGAAAACCTCTCATACCGATTCTCGAGTAGGCCCTCTTGGGGCACTACTTCTTTCAAAGCAAGAGGCTCGGCTCTATGGCTACCTGTCGGTGCCATAGGCTCACGATATTCGGTCACTAAGGTTTCTTCCCAAATCGTCCCATTACTTATCAGCCATAATATTTAACTGCTAATGTACAAAGTAATAGCTTGCTCAAAACTTAACCAAATTCCTCCGAGTCACTTCCCATGAGTCGCCAAAGGTGCCCTCTCATATATCCTACGGACAGCATCCGGTCGGACAGACGGCGACGACGTATATGGTGTTATGCTGAAGGTGCCATTTATTGTGGCTAAAGTGTCGGGACGCAACTCGACCGTAATACCGTAATGACGCCCGGTCCCTACATGGGGGCTGCAGGGGTATGGTAGAAATAATCCTATGTAAAGGCCGGGTAACTTTGGCCCTTTTTTCCATATGCCTAACAGTAGCTCCCCCTCCCAAGACTTCGTCTCGAACGTCTTCTTAAAATATATATAAAAAAATAAAATAAAAAAATAAAAAAATAAAATAAAAAATAAAAAATAAAACTTTTCCATGGGAACTCAACATGGTAGGGTAAAAAACTTTTGTGCGTTTGCTTGGCCACACAAAGAAAACCTTGCCACATTATTCCAATCCTGCCCGTCCTGGCATTTCAGGATTCAATCTATGAAATTCCATCACTAATTCCTCAGCACACTCTAGGTGCTCCGGGGGTTCCCAGGTGTTCACATCTTCGGAACAACCTTTCCATTTCACAAAATATCAGAGCTCTCAGAGGACCTTATTTTGTCCTCTAACTCGTCTCGTGTAGGAGATTATTTCACTCCTCACGATTCTCTCCACTTCCCATTCTAAGTCACCTTCGACTTCTTCTGGGTCGTGGGGTGGCTGTGCCCGTCCGGGCCAAGTAGAAACTCGGTAGGGTTCAAGCAGTGCTACATGAAAAACTGGATGGATTTTCCACCGGTCGGGTATTTGAAGTTTGTAGGCTCTTTCGCCTTTCTTTTCCAATACTTTAAAAGGCCCATAGAGCTTTGGGCTCAGCTTCTTCGAGGGCCGTTTTGATCGCATATTTTTTCCATTGAGCATGACTTGGTCTCCAACCTTTATGTCTGGTTGCTCCCTGGCCTTTCGATCGTAATACCTTGACATGGCTTCTTGAGTAGATTCCAGTGTCTCCTTGGCTTGTTCATGTATGTTTTTCATCCAGTGCGCATAAAGGGTCGCACCTGGGTTTTGAGCCTCACGTTCTCTCATCCATTCTGTCTGTGGATGGAAGCCATAGTTTGCAAAGAAGGGAGTCAATTTGTGTGCATTGGTGGTAGAGTTGTTGTAGGCATATTCTGCCACCGGCAGGAGTTGATACCAATCATCTTGATCATAGTTGACGAAGCTTCGTAAGTAACCTTCCAGCACTTGGTTGGTTCTTTCGGTTTGCCCATCAGTCTGAGGGTGGTAGGCTGTTGACATTCTTCTTTTAATTCCCAGAGACTGGCACAATGATTCCCAAAACTCGCCTTGGAACTTTGCATCCATGTCGGAAATAATTTCCGTGGGTAGTCCGTGGAGTTTCCATACTTCTCGGAGGAAAACATTTGCGACATCCTTTGCGGTCGCATTTTCTTTTAGACCGACAAAATGTGCCATCTTGGTGAACTGATCCACTATGACCATGATCTGGGTGTGTCCCTGCGATTCTGGTAGTTGAACAATAAAATCTGTCGAAATAGACGTCCAGGCTACATAGGGCACTTGTAGGGGTTGAAGCAACCCATATCTTGCATGTCGAGGAGATTTATTGTGTTGACACTCGTCGCAGGATCTGACATAGTCATTAACCCAGCCTGTTAACCCCTTCCAGTAGAAGTCTCGTGTGACTATTTCTAGGGTTTTTTCTTGGCCGAAGTGTCTGGCGACTTTTGAGTCATGGCATCCATTCATTATGAGGGTTTGGATATCTTCGTCTGCTGGGATAAAAAGCCGGTCCTTGTAGTATACCAGCCCATCCTTCAAGTTCCAGAATTTGGGAAGGTCCATGCTGTCATTCCTCAGTCTTTCTACCTCCTGCCTTCTCGTGACCCACTCTTCATCTCGTTCAGCTGCTTCTTTGACTTTGGCCATAAAGTCTACATCAAACTTCTTTATTTCTGCTCTTGCGATGATAGCATTGGACAACATTACCACTTCTTGTGATAGTTTAGGATTGTGTTCCTCATCGTAATGGTTGAAATGCTCATTGTTTCTAGAGCTTGCTTGTAGGAAGCATACCGTTGGCTTTTTTCCAAGCAGATCACTGCTTCCAAAGCCTGCATCCGCTCGTTCTGTTATTGCCAAGTCTGTCACTTCTAGGAGCTCGGTGTTGTCGATTTTTTCGATAATAATTTGAGCTATCTGATCCTCTTTAGAGATTTTGTAATCCGCATTCATTAGGTTAACCATTAAGACTTTTATTTCGCCCGTATAGTCAGCGTCTATCACCCCTGTACCTATGTGTATGCCATGTTTAAGCGCCAATCCGCTTCAGGGTGCAATTCGCCCATAGGTTCCTTTAAAAAGCCCTATAGCTATTCCTGTCGCAACCAGGGCCTGTCCCTTCCCAGGGATGGTTAGACTATCCATACTATACAAGTCATGTCCTGCCGCAAGCATTGATCCTCTAGTGGGGATTCTAGCGTTCTCTGCCAGTCTATGGACACGGATTCTCGGTGGCTCTGAGCTTTCATCCAACTCTTCTGTCTCCGACGTCCGGTCATCCTCTGGCCTGGGATCAAGTTCCATGTCCTTTGTGGGGGTTAATCTTTTGTCCCCAGGGGTTTTCCATACCACAGCAATTTGTAAGAAGTTCTCAGGTTTCAAAATTGACTGTTCGCTATGGGTAGCTCCCCCTTCAGGACGGTACTCCGGCCATCTACTTAGTGCATCTGGCTTCCCGCCTCGTGTTCCTAGTCTGTAAATAATGCGGAAGTTAAAGTCCGCTAGCTTTTGTGCCCATCAAATTTGTCTCGCACTCCACGCCTTGGTGGTGAGAAAGTACTGTAAATTCTGATGGTCCATATACACAGTGATGGGGACCTCCGTCCCTGCCAAGTAGTGGCGCCATTCTTTAAAGGCTTCCACAATTGCCAACAATTCCTTATCATGAACATCGTAGTTCCGTTCCGCTGGGCCGAATTTTCGTGAGTGGAATGCTACTGGATGTAGTTTTTTCTTTACCAGCTGTGATAGAACACAACCAAGTGCAAAGTCGCTTGCATCAGTTTCCACTATTGTCTCTTTCATGGGGTCAAAATGGCAAAGAATTGGCGCCATCACAAATTGTTCCTTGAGGAATTCAAAGGCTTCATCTTGTTCTCTTCCCCAGGCGAAATGTTTGGAATTTCCCTTCAGGAGCTCTGTAATTGGTTTGCAAATTGCCGAGAAATCCTTGATAAACCTTCAGTAAAAATTTGCGAACCCCATGAAGATTTGTATGTCCTTTATCGATTTCGGCAGCTTCCAATTTCGAATGGACTCCACTTTTTTCTCGCTCATGGAGACTCCTTTTGTGGTTACTACGTAACCAAGAAATTCCACTGTAGTAACGTGAAAATAGGACTTTGGGATGGAGACTGCTAGTTGGTATTCCCTTAGGCGCACTAACACCTTTTGCACCAACTCCACATGACTTGCTTCATCTGCCGAGTAGATGAGAATGTCATCCATATAAACCACAACCCCATGATCTAGGAATTCTCTTAATATTGTGTTCATTGCTTGGAAGGTAGCGGGGGCGTTGACCAGCCCGAATGGCATAACTTTGTATTCAAAGTGCCCATAGCGAGTCCGGAAAGCTGTCTTCCATTCATCTCCTTCTTTAATTCTAATTAGGTGGAACCGATCTTTTAGGTCTAGTTTAGTAAAGATAGTTGAGCCAACAACTCAGTCTCGTAACTCTGTCATTAGG
>ML120363.1:296209-377921 GCA_003788595.2 Choiromyces venosus 120613-1
GTATTCGGCACAAGGAGATAATAGTACTATGGTGTACTTTAGTGTATTCCTGGATTTTTGTACAGATATTCCCAGTGGGGTCCACAAAGGATGATGGTTTTCTGGGGACAAAGCGTAGAAGTTCCTGATCCCACGTCAAAACGTGTACCAAGCGAAGCCATGTTGGTACTAAGGTGTAATCGGCGTAGGTGTTAACCATTTTATTCTTGCAGTTTTTTGTATAGTTGGATATGCGGGGTGTAAAGTTTTTTGGAGTTTACTATAATGCCCGCGTTATTTCGACCAATCAGGTCTCCTCAGGTAAACTGACAAGAAAAGAATTTTTTACGGTTATTGGGCAGCCCACTACTAGCGGTCTTTATCCCCTGCCGAGGGGTTCCCGTATATAACCTGACCAGTGCTTTTCCTATGGTAAAGTGTGGGTGCGGTCCGCCAGTGCTTATCAGTGTGGGCTAAGATTTAAGTCTGGTGGGGTATGAGCCCCCATTGCGAGTTTGTGCCAGACCACAAGTAGCCATACGCCGTCGCTGTATGGTGCCAATCCCTTCCTTGTCTACTCAACCCCTTTGCCTCCTTAAGCTTATGCACAGACCCGAATCAGTGTTAGGAGTAACCCTTTCAATTAGACGGTGACCAGTGCAATGCTCTTTAGCTGAGAAGACGGTGTGTAGACCTCGCTGAATACCCCTCAATTGGATCCCGGGTCGGATAATTCCCAAAGTTGTGGTGGCGGCCTAGTCATTGCCACTTGACCAACCTGTGGCCACCTCTCTTGGGGGGCACGGACCTCCAATCGAGTGTTCCGTCTTTTTGGTTGTCTGCGTCGAGTAACAGAACTAACCATGGCTGCTCTTCTACACATGCCCTACTTGTGGTTGGTAAGTCCACAACGGGTGCATGAGCCTGGTGTCTCTTTCCTTTTGTCTACCAGAGTTTGGGGAATTCCCTCATGAGCTTTCTTCCAATCCCTATGTATCGGTGATAGATTGCACTCTCCCCCATTTGGTTTTTGCGTCTTCCACCCTGTCATGGCTGCTTTTGGTGACCGATGCTTTTTATTAAACCTGGTATCTGGACTTTTATTTTCGTTGCCACGCTTTCTTTTTGTGGCATTTCCTCGCCCCTTTGCCATTGCCTGGGAAAGGTTCTGGCATTGTAAGAAAGATTCCTCTAGCTTGCCAAAGCCTCTTAGTGCCTTGAGCCAATCTTCATCGGAACTGTATGTTTCTCCTGAGAGCCTCCTCAGGATTTGTTCCAGGAGCTTGTCCTCGACCAGGAGCCTCCATCCGATGCCTGACATTTTGGCTTTGATATTAAGGTTTTCGAGTAGAAGGAGGTATTCTTCAATGTCATTATTGTACGGGATTTTTTTCATGTCCCGCACTGCCTCTCTTTCCTGCTCGATGCCCGAATATCTGCTAATAATTTCTTGTGTAAACCTGGTCCAAGAAACCAAGTCTGGTTGAAAAGGAGCACCCACAGCACCTGTCATGCTTTTTCAGTACCATTTGGCAAAGGGAGCTACCTTTTTTCCCTTTGTCCTTTTCAATGCATAAACAATTTTATGATGGTCTTCTGTCCATTGGTCTGGGTTTCTAGCAAAGTAATCTTCGCAGTCCAACACTCACGTGTTAATGTCCTCATAGACCTTGGCCTCAAATATAGATGGCGGGTCTGCGTGCCTTTTCCTTCTAGCAATCGCGCTTCCCAGTACCTCTAAGATGTGGTCCTGGTCTGGGGTGTTTCCTTGCAGGGGGCGGCCTTCAGGTCTGGGTGTCGGAACCGGGGCTGGGCCTTCACCATTGCTGGAGCCGCTACTGCTGCTGCTGCTGCTGGGGTTAGGGTCTCCACCTCCAGCTCCACACATCCTTGGGGGCCCTTGGCCACCTCCGCCTTCTCCCCCTCCTCCTTCTCCTGCCGCTGGTTGGCCTCGGTCGACTTCTTTTCCTTTCTTTGGCCTGCCAGCTAGGGAGCCGGAGGAAGGAGGGGCAGTTTCTACTGTCACCTGTCTTGTTGGAACGGAGGGGGTTGCTGCTGAGCGAGCTACTTCGGTTAACTGTAGCTGCACCAATTCCATCATTTCTCGCATTCTTTGTTCAGCAGCTCTCCGTTGTTCCCGGTCGATCTTGACCTGGGCTTGGACTTGTTGGATCAACTGTTCAAATTGTTGATCTCTCGTGAGGGATGCTTGTCCTGTCAAGTCAATATTCTGATGCAACCGGGTACTCACCGCTTGTTGCTGCTCGTGTTGAGCATTATGTTTTCGTAGCTCCTCTGCTACTTGGTCTTGGAAGTGCCTTCGAGATGTCTCTACCTCCTCCGCGAATGCACTCATTTTTAGGTTTATACCACTTAACTCATTTTCCACTATATTTTCTCCCTGATCAAGCCTAGTGCGGTAGCTTTTGAGCTTGTCGGCATATTGGCGTCCTCATGTGGACAGCTCATTATAGGCTATATGTTGCTCGTTTATGGATCTTGAAGCATTTCTGTCAACTTGGCTTAGAGATTCCATGATGTGTCTTAAGATAGCTGGAACTTCTGGCTGTCTCGGGGGGCCGCGTGATCCTTCCCTAGTGATAGCAACTCTTTTTTCGATCCTTCCCCATGATCTCCTTCCTCTTAGGGAGCCTGCTGGGGAAGTTCCGCTTGAGAGGTAAGGGGGGTTTTGCGTAGCGGTAGTGGCTAGTATAGATGTCACATCACTGGCTGGGGAAGGGGCTCCTTCTTCCATTTGTATGTCATGCCCTGGCCCTTGAATTGCCAAGGGCATAGGCGAGTCTTTTCTAATACGATCCATGATAGGTATAGGTAGTAGGTAGAGGTAATTGTGTAGGTAGTGAGCCTAGGTAACGTGGAGAGTATTAATATACTGTTAACAGGGTAGTCCAACCATAGATAAGGCCGGTAGGTCTAGGCAGTAAGCTTCTCGAAATAAGGTAAAGTAGGATAAAACGAAGATCGTTAAGGTAGGCTCGTATTTCCCAAAGTATTTATAAAGGATATGTGTAATAATAGTTTTTTCAAGAGTAAGGTAATAAATATATTAATAAGATCTCTTCTCCGTTGCTTGATGTTTCTGATAGCTGGGAGTACCTCGATATTTATATTCCGCGTCTAGGTTATTGCGGGCTACAACCAACTCCCATACTATCTAAGTACCTCCGTCAAAAACCTCTCAAATTTCTTAAGTGCGAACACCTTTGACCCTGAGAATATTTGCCTTGCTTAGCTTTGATCTCTTCAAACTCCTATTGTTTCTGGGGGGTGTGAACACCCCTCCAGTAGGTAGCCTTCGATCTCTCCACTATATGAACTTAATTTGAGTATGCTGCCCTAATGGCAACTATACCAATTGTTCTGCCTCAAAACATAAAGTGATCAGCTTTAATGAATGAGCGCGGCCATTGTGTCGCATATTGATGCATCACAAGGCCCATCGGATATATAGGGTTTTTTGCTCTGGATCGAGCCAATAGCTTATCCAGCGAAAACCTCTCATACCAATTCTCAAGTAGGCCCTCTTGGGGCACTACTTCTTTCAAAGCAAAAGGCTCGGCTCTATGGCTACCTGTCGGTGCCATAGGCTCACGATATTCGGTCACTAAGGTTTCTTCCCAAATCGTCCCATCACTTATCAGCCATAATATTTAACTGCTAATGTACAAGGTAATAGCTTGCTCAAAACTTAACCAAATTCCTCCGAGTCACTTCCCATGAGTCGCCAAAGGTGCCCTCTCATATATCCTATGGACAGCATCCGGTCGGATGGACGGCGACGACGTATAGGTGTTATGCTGAAGGTGCCATTTATTGTGGCTAAAGTGTCGGGACGCAACTCGACCGTAATACCGTAGTGACACCCGGTCCCTGCATGGGGGCTGCAGGGGTATGGTAGAAATAATCCTATGTAAAGGCCGGGTAACTTTGGCCCTTTTTTCCATATGCCTAACATCAACCCTGAAGCCTCCCCCCTGTCAGGGACTTCATTTTCTCCTCCCTCAATTGACACTGAAGCTCACTCTCTGCCAGGACCTTCTATTCTTCTCTTGCAGCTATTCTATCTCTCTCCTAGAGTAATAAGAAGATATCAACATGTCAGATCAGATGGCATGGCTAGAAAGTAAGCAGCGGTTGGATCGCGCAATGGAATGGCTAGAAGAAGAGTCCTCTGAGATGGCCTGTACTGCAGTGAAAATGTTTGATGTTAATCCCTCATCTATTCAAACTCGTCAGCTTCGCAAGCGCCACCAAGAGCGAAATTCATGTGGAATTTTCAACAGTCATGGTGGAAACAACCTTATCTTGACCAATGCTCAAGAGCAGGCTGTGTCTCACTTCTGCCTTGAACAGTTAGAAATGGGTTTGAGTGCAACACCATCCATTCTTTATGCTGCTATTTGCCACCTCCGCCAGCAAGAGAAGAAGAATCCACCATCACTTAGGTGGTTTCAGCTGTGGATAAAAAAGAATCCTCATCTTCATTCAATTAAGACAAAACCAATTGCACAAGCTCGCATTACAATGCACAGTGAGGAAGATGTCAAGGACTTCTTTGTTGAATACCAGAATACACTATCGAAATATGACATTAAGTGAGCCAAATACATATTCAACATGGATGAATCAGGTGTCAGGATTGAATGTCCAACAGGAGAAATTGTTCTTGTTCCAACACAAGTAAAAGAGCTCTATACTGCTAGCCCAGAAAATCGCAAGTCTTTAACAATTATTGAGACAATTTGTGCTGACGGAAGAGAGTCACCACCACCAGTTATCATCTGCCCAGGTGAAAAGATCATGGAGAATTGGATTCAGGATAATCTGACTGGAGCTGAAGTCATCACTGTCTTGCCAACTGGCTATACGAATAAACGTATTGCACTTGCATGGCTTGATCACTTTATCAAACATGCTGGTGCCGGTCCCGATCAACATTGGTGCATTCTTCTTCTTGATGGTCATATTACTCACTGTCAGAATGACTTTGTTATCAAATATCATGAGAACCATATTATTCCCTTTCAGTTTCCCTCACATCTCACTCATGTTCTACAACCCTTGGATGTTGGTGTTTTCTGTCCATAGAAGCACTATCACAACAAAGCTATTCATGATGCTCTCCACTCCCTCAATATGGAGTACTCAATATCGTTCTTCTTTCGAGACCTGAGCACCATCCGTATGCAGACCTTCCAGCTGTATACCATCAAAAATTCTTTTCGTGAGTCAGGAATGTTCCCTGTCTCATACAAGATGGCCTTAAAGAAAATGCGTCACTACAATAAGCGCAAACCTGTTGGAGTACAATCTGGTATGGCTATGACCTCTGAGAGTACATCAAATACCTTGGGAGGACCATCAGTAGATGAGGGTGGTGATTTGGAGCTCTCTACACTTCCCAGCACCTATTTTGAGTGCCAGAAAGGGATAGGAGAGTGGATTGATCATGCAGAAAGCTTTAGTCCAACCTCGAATACTAGGTTCCAACAATGGGCCAAAGGAACCCAGATATCCCTCGCCCAGGCTGAACTACAGCAACAAACATACCAGAATGTTCAATTCCAAATACAGGAGAAGGCGAAGTAGAGAAGTAAATCTAGACGGGTTGTTCAAAAAGGAGGTGTGATTACAGTTGAAGCAGCAAGGCTTAAGCAGCAGGAAAAGGCTGAGAAGGAGAAAGCTACGGCTATCAAGAAAGCTCAAAAGAACATTCAAATTGCAGTTAACAAAGCAAAGGCTTCATTAAACTGTCATGGTATTGCTGCTCACAAGGCTGAGAAGGCGAGAAAACAACAAGTTAAGGCAATTCAGATTAGAGGCGAAATTGTTCCAGCAGAGATGCTGGTGACAATTCCTGATCCAGAGAGAGATCCAAGTCCAGAGGATCTGGAATCATTGCAAGCTCCCCCTGATCTATTGCAAGCTTTATTATTACTGGAGCCTACCCCTGCAAGTGCTACAAGCACTATAGATCCCCAATTGCTTGCACTAGATTTTAAAGAAGAAGTTATTGAGATTTATACTACTAGAAGAGAAGCAGAGCAGTGATATACTACAGAATCTGCTAGTGGAGAAAATAGTTTCACAGTGGATGATGGAGAGGACCTCACTGGTGAATCAGATTCTGATTCTTCATGCATTTCATCAGATTCTATTATAAGAAATGCCGACTTTGTATCTTTAAATTGAAACTAGATAGCCTACCAGTATATGATATGTTAGTAATTCTATACACACTAGCTTGGGCCATTCCAAACACTGAAACCTGCAGTATAGCCAGTCCAAATGAGTTCATTATTCCCAAGTTTTTTACTGCATTTGTACAATACATGGTTGAAAACTATTATTATGTAAGCCTTGCTTGAGAAAAAATTAAAAAAACCCAGCACGTCCCACTTGCTTTCGTGTCCCACTTGCTTTTGCCAACTATGAGCAATGCGAAATAGGAGGGGAACCAGCTATTATATCTTGAAACTAAATATAAAACGAACTATTATATCAAATGATAAGTAAAACAAAGATAGGATCAAATAATACATCTTGAAACTAAACATAAAACAAACTATCATATCAAATGATAAGTAAAATAAAGATAGTATCAAATAATACATCTTGAAACCAAATATAAAACAAACCATCATATCAAATGATAAGTAAAACAAAAATCCTTATATACTGTACCTGTACCCATTACAATGTATTTCTTTGTAAAATGTATAGTTATTTCCACATTGTCTGACAGCCAGTAACTGAGCCATTTCAAGGTATATCCCACTGGTTTAATAATGTGTGCTTGTATAGAGATTGAGTCCTCTGACTATTGCCCTCTTTCTTTGGGTGTTTACCAGTACATAAGTTCTGTCTTGTTGATGCTAAAGGAGAGTCCCAGTACTGCCACCCTCTGGGAGATGTCTTGTACCTTCTGCTCCAGTGTTTTTGTATTCCTGTACCATAAGTCACCAGCTACCATAATTTAGAAGTTGTCAACATATGAGGAGGAGTATGTAAATTGATTGTCCAGGTCCACATGCAATAAGCTAACAAATATTACAAACAGGAGGGGTGACAGAGGGGACCCTTGTGGTATTCCTTTGTTTATAGTTGCTGGGGTCCTTGGGCTGCCAGGGTAAGCCAGGGAAATCTCCCTGGATTTCCAACATTACTGGACCAGTGTGTTACCATATGGTAAGTGGTTTGGCAAAGGCAAAGTCCAGGACGCATTGAGCCTTGGGTCACATCTTTTTCCTTTTCTTGTTTTTTTCTCCTTTTTTTTCTTTTTTCTCCTTCTCGTTGTTGAAACCCGGAATCTGGAGGGGTTACCGGTAATTTGAGATGCCGTGATCTACCAAATAACCCCTCCCTGATGCCATTTTCCAAATTTTTGGGCTCGCTCCTCTATCATTTCGCCTAGTATGACTTAAGACAAGGTCTGTCTAGATGCGTTGTTAAACAAATTCAGCTCAAAAAATACCAAGCGGCAGGGCTTACTGCACGAAAGAATCAGGGAAGTTACAAGTTCATGTCGCTCCCTAGCCGGCAAATGCGGTTGTAGAAAAGCGAACAGGTATTTTAACGTTTTTCCCCTGAGAAAGGTAAAAGTGAAAAAATCCATGCATTGGTGCATCACTCGAGTTACTACCGCCCCAACCCGACAAGGTTAAGGTTGACAGGCGTCAGTCGCCTAACAACCGCAGCCACAATCTTTTATATTTCATCACTACTTTGTTTTTTACCTTGTGCAATGCACGATGAAAAAAGGCTGAGGCAAAATAGTCGTACAAAATTAAAAAAAAAAAAATACTTGAGCCGGATACCACAGAGATGGTATGGTTATGAAGTGGTATGCTCATGCACCGAGGGGGGCTCACTTCGGTGAGTAGTGGTCCAACTTTGTCAGCAAATGGCCAAGGATTGCCGCCGCATTGGTCACTGCAGAAGGGACTTCATTGCATATCAGCTCCCCACACACAGCGACCATGTCATTGCTGGCACAGACAACGCTCCACCAATAATTGTTCTAGACCCCACTGCCTCTAGCAAAGTGGAAAAGCTCCTCGAGCCACATTTCTGAGATGATATTTGTGGATCGGTACTTCGTGTCCCCGCGCTTGTCCAAGTGGTTCATATAGGAGACAATCCATGCATGTGGGACTTTTGCCTAAGAAATGCGATGTCAAAGTGTCTCGAGTGCCAGCTGCGGCTGACCACCAGTGATGAACCTATGGCTCCTCCAAGGTGGTTCTTGGTGATCCTCAGGGAAACATGAGATACCCATGACCGGCCTCCATTCTCACCCGAACCCAAACCCCTCCAATACCTATCCCGAGGGATCATTGGGAGATCTTGGTAACATCCCGCAAACTTTTTTCCACGTTGTTTCCAACGGTGCAGAAGAAGGACCAGCCTTGAAGCACTGCAAAGAGAATATTGGCACACATTTCCTTCCAGACACGGGATATAATTCCGTCAAGGGTGGAGTCTAGCTACCGACTTTGGCTTAACTGCGCGGCTATAGGAGCCTCGATACCGTAACTGTCTACAGGCGCCTACAGAAGCGTGATCCGGCAGAAAAGAAAAAAAAAAGTAAGAGTTTAAGCAACCCTGACGTTGAGCGAAACCTCCTTGAGAGTGAAGGATTTTTTACACAGTCACCGGCTTAGAAGATCTTCACCGTTACCGATATATTAGCCCAACCATGGGGACTAACTCTTCTGGGCTGAAGGCATAGATTATCCATGCCAGGGTAGCCCATGCAAACCTCCAAGGACTGAAGCGAGGGCTCATGTAATGTCTCTACATATCAAGCTTTATGGGAACTGAGCCTTCCATGGTACACAAAACGGAATCGAAATAGGGGTTCCATTCGGCATTCGGATTTGCAATTAAGTCAGTCAGCGTTCTACGCGGATACTTCATAACCTATCACTCGCAAGGCACAATTTATTCTAGAGGCCTTTCGGAGCTTTTCAAGTGACTGAATGTCTTGCAATTATGCTAGGCCGTAAGCAGTTGAAGGAATATTGCTCGTTCCAAATTCTCAGACGGAATGTATTTATACAGCTGGACAGGCAACTAGGATCCTATTGGCATCTGGGTGACGATCGAAGACCAACGATTTCCGAGTACAGCTGTATATTCTTCGGAAGCACGTCTCCAGCAATACTCATTATCGCCGAAATATGTACTGCAGCCCCAATCTCGGACGATACCCGTTGACAGAGAGGGAGGTAAAGGGGGTCACGCAAGGAATAGGATAAAAATGAAAAAAGGGGTCATCCCCACCCTCAAATAGAAGGGTTTCCGCTATCCTTTACCCTTATCCGCCAGGTCTCCGAACCGGTGCCCCCTCCTCGGGAGGGTTATTTTCTGATTGATCAAACCGTTTCACATACCGACGAATGTAGGCGTTGCTATGTAGCAATGATACTGGGCCACTCACCCGCAAAAGACAAACACCGCAGCCATGGTTCTCGCTTCTTTATACTTAAGCTCAGCCTTGGCCCGAATGAAATACACATCGTACTCACTTGTTGGTCCCCAGACTCTCCAATCGCTTTCTAGAACAAGTAAAATGAATTATGCACTTTGCAAAAATTTAGATGAGTATTCCACGAGAAGGAAGGTGAAGGAATTAAAGAGGAAGAACAAGGAAAAAGGGAAAAAAATAGAGTGGTAACGTTATGTGGTATGTACCCCATATGTATGAATACGTGGAGGTATGTAGTCGAGTATGTTACAGAATGTCTAACATCTTCAGGTTTAGGCGGGGGTAACGGCCACAATAGCCCCAGCCCTGGTAGCTATATTGTACCTTCCTCCCCCACCCTTTCCTCTAACCTACGATACCATGCTCTACGAGTGGAAGTTTACGAGCAAATAAAAATTAACCTTGAACGAAGTCTCTGAAGGCTTCGTTTGGTTCCCTAACCTCCCTTTACCGGGAACTACTACTTCTACATTCGTATTGACAAATGTGATTTTCCCATCACTTGGCCCATCTCATCTCATTTCGTGGAATTCATCGTACAAAAGTGCTTTTATTCACCAGAGCGTTACCAAAAGAGTGTCAAAAAAGTAACTGGTGACGGGATAATGGTAACACTTTACCCCCCAGGAGTCGCGGAAAAGAGGTCGAAAATGAGCAAAATTCCTTCTCCCTTTGTTCTTCTTTGACTCAGTAAAAATTCCTAGGCCATAATTGGATAAAGTCAGGCTACCTTGATACAAGCACTAACTCAAAATCGCGGGGGCTAAGTCATCTGTTTGAGATGAAATTTGAAATTTATTTTCCCACAGCATTCTGGTGGGAAAGGGGGACTAACTTGAACAGTGTTACAGTACGATCAGGGTGATATTTGGGGAGGGGGGGTGATGGGGGTGGGAATCGTTGTGAAGAAAAGAAAAAGAAAAAAAAGAGGTCTTTCTCGTGGAGTTCCCCCTCTCCTCTATCTCCCGATTAGACCATAAATACCGGTACTCTAGCATACCTTTCTCTGCGAAAAGGGCTAATTCAAGGCCGGGTGCCGCAACAGCGCTCTTCAATGTTTTTACTATATCGTAAAGCGCGTAGCAGCTCCAGCACTACTACGATCACACATACAACCTAACATGCCAGCCCCATACGTTAACTGATAAGCCAATCCTGACCGTGACCTAAGTTTTTTTTATTTTTCTTTTCCTTTCTTTTTTTATTTTTTTCTCTCTCTCACAATTCAATCACAAAAAAACGACGTGACCGGACCGAATGAACATGGGGTGCGTGTGAGTCAGCGGACATGGGGAATGGACGCGGTAGGAATGGATATCCCAGAGTCCCCAAAAAGACCTTCTGTTAGAAATCAGTGACACAAGATTCTTTTTCTTTGCTTCCTTCCTTCCTCCCTTAGCGGCTTGGATCGCACATGCATAACTCGTAATATTAAAACACCTCGACTATGATATCCTACCTACAGTACCCACCCTCCTTCCAAAATGCACAGTACAGCGAGCGGTACCGTAGAAGTGCGTTACCGGGCGTTTTGTGTTTTCATTTTGTTTATAGGGAGAAAAAGAGGTGCAAGGAACAAGGGGAAAAAAACCAAAAAGAAGGGAAGGAAGTAAGGAAGGAATTGCCTCCTTCTGTCCACTTTCTATCTTCTCTGAGATTAGTCCAAATCCCACCGGTAGTCAAGTAATCACCCTTCAAACATACATACAGCAAAAATATACCTAAACAACAAAAAAATCCAGACAGGATAAATACCCGCGTGTAATAACATATTTTTTTCCTTACCTACAATCAACCCCCATTTTTGTGCTACTAGGACACAAGCTACCCGCGAGCGAACGAACAGCTACGATACGGTATCCAGTGGTAATTAACTGGGTACAGAAAGTACAAGTCGTTTACCAAGCAAGCGCATATGTACTGTACTGCGCGATTACGGTACAAGTATTATCCGTACAGTACCTCATGACCTGGTTGGTTAGTGGTCGGGTATAACAACATGGCGCAGCATAGCCTAACATCGCATAAGTACAAATTAAATAAACCAATTTTTTCACCCCTCCTTCCCTTCCTTCCTTCCTTCCTTCCCCGCCTATACTATCCGACCTGGCGTCTAACGCTACTGTACCGTCGCTTCGGGGGTTTGGGGGGGGGATGCTAGACTTGGAATGTGATAATAGTGCCGTAAAACTCCCCGTTTAGGTGAATGGGAGCAGAGTATCATAGATTAATAGAGTAGGTACAGTACAGTAGGTATGTATTATTAGACATACTCGGATATGACAGTTATCGTATGATGCGTTGCGGTGCGGTAACTGTACGGTATGGTAGGGCACGGTAGAGTAGCGTAGCGCAAAATGCGCTTGTTTGGCTGGTGGTGGGATTCCCAAAAAAAAAAAAGGAACGAATGATATGATATTAATTTGTGACTTGGAAAAAAAGGGTGTGTTTTAACGATGGAAGCGATGTCTATTCATGTCATAGTACCGGTACTTGTAATACTGTAGTTCTCATCCCATTCCGTTCCGTAAACTATAGTGAGTGGTTACAAATCCCAGCGAAAGCTGAGGGAGGAATGTTAAGTCAGCTGGGGGTTTGGATTTGTTATGATAATTGTGAGGGGGTGCGGCATGTTAGTGCTGCATATCATACTTGAGTATTTCCATGGTTATGGTAGGCATGATAGATAAATGGTTGGTTGGTTGGACACAGTAGGCATGAGAGCCGCATATTTACATACGATGCTGTATCGCACCCGTGGGGTGCGAGTACGAGTGCATATGAGAGGGCTGATGGAGCAGCCGGATAGACTTCCGGCGGATATTAGAGCTAAGGGGTGCTAATTGTACCTTACATGCACAGATACTGTACAGTACATACACTCAGCCATTGATTGATATTTGGAAGCGGCTCAGAAGTTGTTTCTGTTTTTTTTGTTCTTTGCTTTTCTTTCCTTCTTTTCGGGACCTGTGGTTGTGCGGGAATGCCAGATTTTGTTTTTAGTGATATGGAAGAATTGAGTGTATGTCGTCACAGTACAGTACCAGTAGTTGGATAGTAGTTCTCATACCCCTACATGTAACTGTGGCAGTGTTGTGGCTGGTGAAAATGTATCATGGCAACCGAAGATCGCTAAGGCCCATCTTCAACTTAGCGATCTTCGGTTGCCATGATACATTTTCACCGGCCACAACACCGCCACAGTTACATGTAGGGGTAAGTGAACAGAATGTACCAGTTTTTTTTTTTTGTTAAATCCTTGGGACAGAATGTACCGGTATCATTACCGTATTATAACACGTTTTTCTCTCACTCCCTGCCTTCCTCGCCATAATCACGTGAGCTTGCGGAACGTGGATGGTGTAGGAGCCGGAGTGAGTCCCGTACGTTTGGGGTTCCGGCCCCCGGGAGTTTCTCTCTCCTCCCCTGAGAGTTTAAGCTGAGCCTCATCCGTGATTCTGGTAAGCACCGTGTCATAATATCGTGACGGAGGTATCGTACTGTATTCCGACACTGTCCTTGGCACTGTAAGTTACTGTGCAAAATACTGTACTTGAACTTGTACAGCCTCCCGAATTTGATTTTTCTTCGGCGTTTTTTTTTGCCTTGTCTTGCATGACTCACCGCGGATTCAGGAGACGCTTTACTTGAATAATTGCTGTTCTTGGGTTAACCTTGTAATGTATTTCATTGGTTTTTGGGGGCTTCAATTGCTTTGAGGTTTGTGGCTTTTTTGCTTGTAGGGTGACCTTGTCCATGTTATGCCATGACGTGACATGACTTCACGGCGTAACTCGGATTTTATTTCTCGTAGCCGGAGGCCGTGACCGGGTTTAGTCCGGGAGTTGTTCCAGTCTGATGCGGTATGGTTTTGTTATGGTACCCGTACCGTATGATATCGTGTTCGTACCGTACAGTACCAGTCCCGTAGAGAAAAAAAGTCCTGGAACCAATCCGGTAGGCTGGCTTTTTTTTTGATTTGATTGTTTGAGAGGTGTGGGCGAACCAGTATGGTAGATACCATGATATGGGTTGTTCAGAGTATGGTGCTGCACGTTGCGACAACAACGCAAGCATAACAAACGCGTGCAACCTTTTTTTTTCGAGTTGAACCGCACCACACGAGGCTCAATCAATAGCGGGAGCCTAACTTAACTTTGAACTCTTCTTTTTTTCTTTCATACCGGGCAGACGATCGCATCGTATCCAACCGCGTTGCCCCAGTTTACCGTCCTATTCGAATTCTTCCCTTGTTCTTATTTTTTACCCTTCCATCACTGAAACATTACTGCAAACCTGCTCACACATACGACCTCCCTCCCTCCCTCTGCCGCCATGCCTCCTCAGCGTTTAGTTCGCCGCCAACCCCTGGCCGAGAGGCTATCAGGCCTGATCAACCCCTTCGACCTCTTCCTTGCACTCTCAATTTGGCTCGAATCACACGATTGGGACAATTTGCAGAATACCGTCAAGAACCCCCTTGGCCTGGCTTTGAACATACTTTGCCTGATATCGCGCGCAAACTCGAATGGGGGCGCTAGGCGCAGTGGTGCCGAGGACGTCCTGCGGCGACCCGCGGGTGGCTATCCGGGTGGTGTTAGAAGCGGTGGTGCTGGATGGGGCTCTGGATTATCTTATTTTGTATGTGTATCACCGTTTTCAAGTACTGCAAGAGTGGGGATGGCGCATGGCGAGATGATCTCATGTCTTCCCCTCCACGGTCAAGGTTATAGCAGTAGTAACTCATTGCTTTGGCGACAGTTTTGGGTCCTGTCGTGGGTTTTAGCCGCTGGGAGTATTGTCAATGCTATTTACTGCTTTACCCGGAAGAGGCGGTATAGATTGTTTGAGAGCAATATTGAGGTATGATATGTATATCTTTTTTTTGTCTTGGCCTGCGGGTCTTCTGTGACCCGATGATGCACTGTTTCCCTTGTTTGATGACGACAGCGGAGCATTGGCCATTGTGTTCTAATATTATTATACCGATAAACGTACAGATTGAGCCTACGACGCCAAGTGCTCGCAGGGTGCCTGTGGATTCTTCACCTACCGCCGCCACCCCTCTGCGCTTATTCGGTAACATCATGGACTCCTTCACGGCCACTCCCGAGTCAAGGTCACATCCAGATGAAACTCGCGATGTATGGGAAGTTTCTGTATGGGACCCGACGCCACTTTCTCTCAGGCTATTCGCTATCTTCTCCCCGGTGCATGTCCTCATCTATTTCCTCACCCTTCCCATGACCTCAAACACCACTTTTTCCGGCTCAGGGTTTGCCAATTATTTTCCCACACCGCTGGCAACAAATGCAGTTGGGACTATATTCATGATACTTGCCACGCAGCTTATACTTTCGGTACAATTGATCTATACCCAGATGTCGTTTACACAACGGGCCAAAGATACCACTCTGATCCACAAGGAGGTCCTGCACGAGTACGATCAAAAGTATGTTCATCCGCGCCTCAACGTGCTCAAGCGAGATGTAGCAGTGCAGACGGCAAACAGAGAGTCAGGCGAGGCTGCTAGCGTGGAACTTTTCACTCCGAACCCGAACAGACAAGGGTTTAGGACCGCCCCGAATCCTAATTATGCAGATCTCACAATGCGGGACAAGGTTGGCTCCATGAGACACACCCCATCTACATCTCTTAGATCGCCATTTTCTTCAATGCCATTGAAGGGTACCATGAGACAGCCCCAGTTTGGCCCCATGAGGAGGCCTACATCAGCATCTACATCTATGAACGATGGCGGAAGCTTTGGCACAGACATTGACGAGGATTACAACAATGGCAGTGAAAGCACGGCAATTGCTTCCACAACAGGCCGGGCCGACGACCGTTATGGATCCGGAACGCCTAAAATGCCAAGATCTTCAAACATTGGGATGCACGGCCTTGTCAACATGAGCGTGGAGAATAGTAGGAGTATTAGTCCAAGTAAGATGAGCACTCCTTTACGGAAAGGATATACCGCCAGGGGAAGTAGCTACACCGGAAGCTTTGGTACGCCGCTTGGAGGCTCTGGTCGAAGGGGTGCTAATACCGGCTATTGATCTCTTGTATCATATGAAAAAAACAAAAAAGTGAAATAAAAAAGAAACAAAGAGAAAGAAACGGCTTATGACGACCGATATGAGCTAAACGGAGTTTTCGGCGGCAGGGAGCAGGGTGTGGGTTGCGGTAAGCCTTGGAGGGGAGAGGACGGGTAGAGGTTTACTGGGGTCAGTTTAAGCATTTGTTCTGGGGGAAGAGTTAAAAAAAGAAGTATAATTAATTTGGTCAGAAGCCTATATTATAATTTACTGTACAGCAAGACAAGGCAAGACAAGACAAGGCAGAAATAGAAGGAAAGAAGGAGCGAATGAACGAACTAACGTTTCGGAAATAGAGCCTCATTGCTTGGTTCTCCTGGGGGATTCCTGATCCGGAGATATACTCGAGATATAAGTTAGTGCACTTGGTCTGCCTATGGCGAGTCCGATGGTGCGGATGCTGATGCAGGAACCGGGTTTGTGTACCGGCGCTCGCTAACCTGGGGGAGGGAGTATGAAAAAGTTGACCTTGTCTTGCCTTGTCTTGTCTTGTCTTCTCATGGGGTAGCTTCTGTGCCTTTACCCACTACCGGCACTTGCTTTTCACCAAGTTTTAACCTTTCTTTTTCCACTTGTTTTTATCTTTTATACTTGTCCTGGCGTTTTTCGGAGTGGTTTAGGCTTTGACGGTTTTCTTCTTTAATTCTTTATTTCTTTCTTTAGTAGAAGTAGGGGGCAGGGTGTATGTGGAAGAGAGAGGAAGACCGTACGATATGTTACAAGGGGAAATATAAACCTTCTATTGTCTTTCGCGCCTGATATATCACCAATATCTTACCGCGCAACCTGTAATTATAATGAAATTCTATCCTTTCCTGTACCTTTTTACCCACCGGTATCCACATATACTACCGTTGCTGCCGCCGCTACCGCACTATCGTACCGTACCGCGCAGCATCAAATCATTCCACTTCGAGGAAAATTCTTAATTAACTCATCCCAGCAAGAAAGAAGACTTCAAGGAAGGGACAGGTCGTTAATCCGCGGCTCTTCCTTGAACGACCGGGTATTAAGTCAGCAGTGTACAGGCTAGTTAGGGTGCTCGAGTATGATACCGTACGGTAGATGCTGTATCGTGAGAGCCTCGGCGCTTAAGTGGGGGTTTGTATTATAGACATGGCACTTGATTGATGCGGCTATCGAAGCTGTCCTATGCTTCTGTGGGTAATAATAGAGCGGGTAGTGTACCTCTGCGGACAATAGAGGAGGAACTAGACTGTACTCTGGGGTACAAAGTAGAGAGACCCAGAGAGGTACCCGTGTCGTACTCGGATGTTTATCTTAAATATCAAATAACCAGAAACTATATTCCCGTGCCACCTTACCAACACGGAAGCAAGTTCCCCAGTTAAGTTCTACCCTGCGGAGGATTCGCCTAAAGAGTGATGAACCATGTCGCCACAGAAAAAGATTATGTCAACTATTTTTTCCCTCCTGATAACATGGGAAAAACGGATGACTGGCGTGCACTTCCAGAGTCACAAATTTGCACTCACTATTTTTCACTCTCCAACAGAACGCGTCGAGGCATCTGCCAAGACAATAATGATGTAGTAAACCCCCTTATCGAACGCGTCTTCCGGCAAAGCTTTTTTTTTCCGGCTCACATTCTACTCGTCGCCTCCTATCGTTCCAACAAGCACATACACACACACACATACCCCTACTATCACGGCCTACCTCGCTCTAACATATCAGGTGTTTAAGGGAAAAAAAAGGGAAAAAAACAGGCGAAAAAATATATTCTAATTCCAATTTTTTTAATTTTTTTTTTTCAAATACTACTACTTATCACTCCCGAGCTCCGAAGATGCCTGCTAGAAGGAAGGGAAGGAAGGCTCCGCCAAAGAAAAAGCTAAACGCCGGTAAAAAAGATGCGCCGGTGGCAATAGTAGCAACAGCAGTCAGGACGTCCAGGAAGCGAAAGGCGATGTTCCCGTCTTTAACGGACGATCCTGCCGATGGGAGTGGTTCTTCCAGTGACCGCAGTAGCGGGGGCATGAGCATCGACGAAGATGGAGACGCTTCTGACACCGGTGCGAGGCACAAGAAGGCCAAAGTCAAGAACAAGGGAAAAGGAAAAGGAAAAGCGATAGCGCCGGTCCCGATAGACGGCGGAAGCGATGAGGACCAGGTGGAAGAAGAAGAAGGCGACGACGAAGCAGACGATGATGAAGATGATATGCAATGGGAGGACGTACTAAATGTTATCTCTGCACCGGAGGCGGTGGAGGCGGCGGGGACGGCGTGTAGTGGGTCTTCTTCCATTCCTAATCCCAAGCGGGATTTGGAGCTTACGCTGAATCGTAGTAAGACCCAGCTTAGGTATTTTCCATTCTTCCAATCACACCATGTTATCCAGCTCAGGCTGACACAGCAAAAGTCACAGTGCTAGTAGTGGGATGAAGAAACGAGGCGCGTCAGCCGCTGAGCGGCGGATTAGGCTTGTGACCCATTGTCTGCACGTACAATACCTACTCTTCCATGGGAGTATACGTAATCGCTGGCTCTGCGATCCTGAACTCCAGGCTATTCTGCTCTCGCATCTGAGCCCCTCGTTGCTCGTTGATGTGGAGAGATTTCAGAAAAAGCAAGGTAAAAATTCTGCTGCTGCTGCTGCTACTGGTAAAAGCCCAGTGGTCGCGGACCCGGCTTTAAAAGTCCTGGGCAGTCTAATGCACTGGTGGAAGAGAAGATTCACCATCACTCGACCAGGGTTAAGGAAGAATGGGTATAAGCCAATGTCACAGTTTGTGATCGAGAGGGATAAAGTTCTAGCCGATCGACTGCACGGCTTATCAGGTGCAGCAGACGGTGGGTTCAACTTCACCACGGGCCGCACGGACGAGCGTGGGGAGCCAGTCTACACCATTTTCAAGGATGATGGGGAGAGAGTGGAGAACCCGCAGGAGTTCAGGGAGATGGCGAAGGAGTGCAGAGGAAGTAGGGATGTTGGTGCCATGTTTTTTACGGCCTTGTTAAGGGCTTTAGGACTTGAGGCTAGGATGGTGTTCTCCCTGCAGCCGTTGGGTTTTGGGTTCACGGAGAGAGAGTCGTTTTCGGGAAAAGTGCGTGCTACAGTAGACAGTGGTGGTGGTAGAGGAGGAGGAGGACAAGGAGGGGAAAGAGGACGAGTGGAGGGGGGTGAGGAGATGGTGAGTGAAAAAAAGATTGAGGGAAATGGTAAGAAGGCTGAAACTAAACCTTCTGCGGAAACACCTGCAAAAACACCTGCGAGAAAACCTCCAAGAAAACCTACAAGAAGATCTGCAAGAAAGCCTGCGAGAAAGCGCCAGCGCCTAGATGTGGATTTGCCAAGTGCCCTTGAATCCGAAAGCGAATGGAGCGGCGACAATAGCGCGGGCGACGACAGTGAGGACGACAATAGTGTGGAGGAAGAAGGGTCCTCAGAGTCCTTAGAAGTTTTTGTCCGTAAAGACAAGAAAAGCAAGAAAAAGACGCCCACCAAAAAACGTACGTCCTTCAATTTCTATCTCGTGCACACCAATGATAACCAATGATAATGAAAATGTGATACCACAGAACTCCCCAAAATCGAGACCACAACGATAGATCGAGACCTCCCCTGCCCAATCTTCTGGACCGAGGTATACTCGCCCACGACATCCACCTGGATCACTGTGGACCCAATTGTCCTCACTGTCTTGGGCACAACACCTGACCTCCTCTCTAAATTCGAGCCAAAGGGAAAGAGTGCCGTTGAGTCCAAGCAGGTGATCGCATACGTATTGGCCTACTCTGACAATGGCACCGCAAAAGATGTGACGGTAAGGTACCTAGCTAAGAATGCATTTCCGGGAAAGACCAAAGGCTTTCGGATACTTCCTTCTGAAGTCCCCGTGTACGACCTTGAGGGGCAGATGGTTAGCACGCATAAGCGTGATTGGTTCGGAAATGTCATGAGGGGCTATCAGGCGCGTGGGAAACTAAAGCTTGCGCGGGACGTCAAGGAGGATCAGGAGTTGGTTGGGGCTCCTACGGTTGAAACGAAATCCTTTGCCGGGAATGGGAAGGAGAGTATTGGGTGGTATAAGGATCACCCGGAGTATGCCTTCTTTCTTTTTCATTCTGCCTTGCACCCTTGCCGCTTTTCGCTTTCGCCAATTCCTCTTCTGGGTGCTTACCGCTCGATACTGACACCTTTTTCTTCTAATCTTATTTTCTCAGGTATATTCTAGAACGCCACCTAAAGCGTGACGAAGCCATCAGGCCTGGGAAACTACATGTCAAAATATTTGTATCGGGAAAAGGCGAAAAGGCCAAAGAAGAGAAAGTCTACGCTCGACAGGACATGGTTTCCTGCAAGTCCGTCGAGAACTGGTACCGTGACGGGAGGGTCATCAAAGAGGGTGAACAAGCCCTCAAGATGGTGAAACCGCGCGCTGCAACGCTCAATCGGAAACGGGAGATTGAGGATGCGCGGAGAGATGGGGAGACTGTATTGCAGGGACTATATGCCTTGGAACAGACAGAGTATGTGATCATAAGATGTCACCCGGTTGGGGTTTCAAATTTTTGTGAACTGTTTACTGATTCAGGCGGGGTTGTGATAGAATATATATGCCGCCAAAGATTGTCAATGGGGAAATTCCTAGGAATAAGTATGGTAACATAGATATTTATACCCAGTCTATGATTCCTGCTGGTGCGGTGCATTTACCGTTAAAGGGGTCTGCGAGGGTCGCGAAGAAGTTGAAGATTAGCTACGCGGATGCTGTTACGGGGTTCGAATTCAAACGTAAGTGTTTTGGTGATTCTTTAAGACCTATGGGAGCTTTGGCTGTTCTGTTGACTAAAAACTAATCTTTTTTTGGAATTGAAGATCAACGGGCAGCACCATACATTGAGGGAATCGTCATCGCTGCGGAAAATGAAGGTCTCATTAGAGACGCTTGGGAGGAAGAACAAGTGCAGAGGAAGATCAAAGAGGATGGCAAGCGAGAGAAGGTTGCATTGACTCTCTGGCGGAGATTCATTGTTGGGTTGAGAATTGTCCAACGTCTGCACGAAGTATATGAAGATGACGATGGCACGGAAGAAGCCAACCCCTTCACTGCAAAAAGGTTTCGTGGGAAGGGGAAGGCTGTGCAAGATACCCATGATGAAGAAGAAGGAGGAGGCGGTGGGTTCATTAACAATGATGCTAGTGACGATGGTGGACCCGGTGGTTTTGCAAAAGACAACGAAGACGAGGACATAGAAATGGGCTGTGGCGGCGGCGGATTCCTCCTCGACGTCGAGGAAGACCCCTCCGAGAAAGTACCTGTCAAGAAAAATTCCATTCCTACACAAGCAATGTCGATGAAAGAAATGCTAGCCCAGAAGCAGAAGGCCGCCCAATCAATCTTTGACTCAGAGGAAGAGCCCGAGGACGCTGCCAGCTCTCAGGAGGTTAAATCTACATACTTTGTCGGCAAAACCCCGCCAACGACAAGGAAGAAAGCCGGGAAGAAAGCCGAGAAGAAGAAAGAGCCGGTTGTTGTCATCGTCAAAAAGCCGGCCGAGCCGACTCGGAAGAATCTGAGGCGCAAAGTGGCTCCGAAGGCTGCGACGCGGAGTAGATACTTTGAGGATGAACCCGAGGAAGGCCCTGAGAGTGCCCCTGAAGAGGTTTTTACCCCGAGGAGGAGTGCGCGGAAGAGGAGGTGATTTCTTTTGCTACGATACAGTAGCTCTCGTTTGGAATTTTTTTTTCCTTTTCAACTTGTGCTTTCTATCTCTCATACTTGCATGGTATTGTTTACTTGTATATGTCCTCTCGGGCCATGAGACAGTAAGGTGATTTTCTGGGGAGTTTGAGCACCGGAAAAAAAAAATTTTCTTTTCTTTTTCCCACTCCATTATTGTACCATATATCATAGACAGTCTGGACATAAAAATCTGCAAGAAAATCCGATTAACCGATTCAAAGAATGAACAATTCACCACTCTAAACCTTTACATCTGGACCGTGAGCGGGCTCAACGAACAGGAGGGTTCAACCAAGCCATACAAAATCAGCATTCGCCAAGACATTTTGTATGGCTTGTTCGTTGAACCCTCCTGTTCGTTGAGCCCACTCATGGTCTATCGTATTTCCATCTTGATAGAACCCCCTCCCCCCCGATCACCTCTAGAAGTCCAATTAAGCTGCACCGTTGCCAAGCCCCTTTTTCCTTCCTTCTTTCCTCCCTCATCACTCACACTCTCACTGACTCACTCACGTGCTCAACCTCCTCCACTTCTTTTCTTTTCTTTTTCTTTCGCTTCGGTAACTGACGGTTCTTGTCGTGTGCCTTGAGGGAAAATAGAAATAAAATAAAACGGAAGAAGGAGGGAAAGAAAGAAAAGAAAATCAAAAAGAAAATCAACCTCTCCACCTCCCCTTCCCCCCACTTTTATCCTCATCGTCATCGGCAGTGATTGATTGATTTTCTGTTCGACTATACACTCCCGCCCGCCCGCCCGTTAGGAGGTTAACTTATCTTCCTTTCTCTGGATCCGTCCATCCAATCGTCGTAGTGACGGTTTCCTCATTCATTTGTCTCGGTTAGGTACTTTTACTTGTGCGGTGCGGTAACTTACTGGTGGCAACACAACTCCACCAACCAACAGCATTAATTGTTCATCTGTTTTGGTTGGGGGTTCGTTTGTCTTGCTTACGCATGTTGTGGTTAAGTTGAGGGAGGGGAAAGATATAAGTTTTATCTAATCTAATCTATCATACAGTTGATTAACTTATATACCCGTTCCACACACACACACCTGCACACACCCTGCCCCACCCGCACCCGCTTGACTTGATTGATTTGCTCTGTTCCATTCTATCATACAGTACTCCTCCTTTTTTGAAACGGAATCGAAACGTATATATACATACGGTGCTTGCTTGCTTCCCCACATTTTTCTTCTTCTCTATCTGGGGTTGGGGAACGGCTTGTTTTTGCAAATTTACTGTTGCTCTGAGATTGAAAGAGGGAAGGAAGGAACGATGGTGAAGTTTTATGAGAATTCTTTTTCTTATGAGTGGGTTTTTCGATTCTTTGCTTCTTGGGGTGTTTGCTGATTGATTGATTGATGAATAGTTACCAATGGCCGGCTGTTACGCTTGCTTACTTTTTGCGGTATCCTAAGTTTGTTCTTCCCTTCCTTCATTCCTCCTTCTTCTCTTTCATTGGGGGTTGCTAATGGAGATTACAGTCCCTATTCAAAGCATGTGGTATCAAGCGATACCTTATCCTCACACTTGGATCCCCGAACCGGCAATCTTCACGTAACCCGCCTACACCTGAAGCGCGGAAAACTCCCGGCATCGGTGGCCCGCTTCCTCCCCAAGATTAAAGAATCCTACATCCTCGAGAAGTCAATCGTGGACGTCAAGAACCAGCGGCTGGAAACGGAGACCAGGAATCTGGACTGGGAGGGGGTATTAAGCGTTGTCGAGAGTCAGGTGTATACTTCCGGCAGTGACTCCTCAATTCCCTCAGAACCGGAAGCGGTAGCCGCCGCCGGAACGGGCAAAACGGATGTGACGACGATAGTTCGTTTCGAGAGCAGACTTGGGGGTGGGGCGGCAAGGAATACACAGAGTGATGGGGAGGAAGTTAAGAGTGGCTGGTTCTCGAGTTGGACCACGGGGTCGGTGCAGAGGTCTATTGAACTGGTGGGGGTACGGAGGATGAGAGAGGGCTTCGTGAGGAGGAGGGAAGGGATGAAGGTTGTGCTTGAGCAGTTGCGTGAACGCGGCTTTGTCGGGGTTATTAAAGAGCAGCGGCAGGGTGGTTGGGAACGGTGGAAGAAAGTGTGGAGAGGGGAGGGTGTTGAGCGGATGGATGATTGATTGATCAATTCTGTCTTTTTTCTTGCTTTTCTCTTCTTGATTTATCATCATCATCATCATCCTAGTTTGCGGGAAGGTTACGGAAAAAAAACTTTCAGGACTTGATGAAATTGTTCCTGGGTTTATTTACTACTTTCGCTTCGCTCTCTTTCATTCTCTTTTTGTGCATGGGAGGAGAATTCATGGGAGCTTTGCGTACTTATTTTCAGATTTTTTTCTTCTTTTCCTTTTCTCCCCTTTTACTACTGACGTTTGAGTAGCGATTACAATTTCCTTTCGTTCCGGCATGGCCATTACGCCTAACGAACAAACTTCTTTGTGTCTTCTTCTTTTGTATATTTTTTAGCATGTACTATATTGGTGAACGGCGGGATGGGTTTGGGGGGGTTAGTTACGGTAGTTCGTGGGGTTTATTTAGCATTACCTGGGTAAAAAAATAATAAAAAAAATGGTCTCTCCGCTCTTCAATTTCTTGGGGGCTTTTTTTTCTTCCCCTTTATTTCTTGTGATAGTTTCGTTCTTTCTTTCTCTTTTTTTTATTTTACTTTTTGGCGGATGGATAGAGTGATGAATGAATAGGGAATGAGAGTTTCGGATGGGACTGGATGGGTGAGATTGTGATGTGGCCCATGTGGATATGCCCATGCCATAGGCGAACAACTTGCACCAATGATCGGAATGAATACTATGATACACTTTTGAATTCCGATATAGTGCACACATCGTGCAGGTAAAACCGCCCGAATAACGAATTGGTCCGGCCCATTCCAGTGGGTTAGATTATTGTTTTGACGGTTTCTGAATGTGTCGATTTATCTGATTTATCGACTTGTCGTACGGTATCTTCGATCGGCTAGTTTATTAACCTATATTCCTGTTCTACAGGACCAGAGGCGTTCGGACTGGTTTTGTATTGGGCTGGAGATGGGAGTACTCGGGTACCAAGGTTAGTCCGTGAACAAGATTTTGGAGGGGTGGAAATGAAGTTCATAGGTCATATGCACATGTAGGGGTATATATGTTAAAAGAGAAGAAATTCCGTGAACGTTTTAAAGATGATAATTGGTAAATTTTGATTTTCTAACCTGCTAACTGGCTAACGTTAAGCTCGAACATTTGGTTATCGAGCTTGTTGCCAATCACTACCCCGGTGTTCACGGATTTTGTCCCTGCCCCGAGTAGTGCCGTTTGTAGATTTGGGGATGGGGGGCCGGGGGGGGGGGGAGAATGGTAGCTGTATTACTTGTAGGAGTGGTTTGAATAAAGTATCGTACGGTAACTGTGCCGGTTTACAAGTACGGTACGGAGTTAGCCGTTTCGGTTTTTGTTGTGAGGTGGTGTTGGAAGAAGGTTGTGGGTTGATCGTTGGCAACTAAAGCTTGTGTAGTGTGGTCTTGTCGGGTAGAGGTGAAACGGAGTTGAAGGGAATAAACGAAACGATGTTTGTGGGAGGGGTAGTGAAGAGTTGGTGTTGTTGGGGAGGAGATAGCTGTAATGTACTGTATAATGATAGGAGGTTGAGGGTAGATGTTATTGTTTAACATGGTATTTGAGAGGTGGTCTATCGGAATTTGGGTTTGAGGATATACAAGTACCGTAGTCTAGTACTGTATTGCTATAGTTTGGGTTCTCCAACGAAATGATGAGGAGGTACTTTCATGTCATTTTATACATACCGTTAATCTCAGGTTAGATAAGCAGATAATACTGAATGAGTTATCTGCTGCCGTTGCTGGCCATAAGTGAACTCATATCCAGTATCCGCTTTAAATTCTGCAGTAGTGTTTACCAAGAGCTACTTTGTTCAATGCAGCGGTAGATAATCTGAGATTGACCAACCACCGATATCAGACTACAGATATTTGAAGCTGGGGTTGTGCCGAGAGTTTTCTTCGCATTCGAGATGTTTTCAGAAATTTAGCATCAAAGGGGTAAGTCACAACGCATCAGCAAGCATTTTGCCGAAACTCAGGCCACAAGATACAATATCACTCGTGTCATCGCAAAATTCCCTAATTGTTAGGATTGTTACAGTCTGTGGGATCAGAATCCGGTACGATGGGGTCAGGGTTAAATTTAGAAGAATGGGGTAGAAGAGAAGAAGTTGTTGATTGCCATTGGACTAGGGAAGTAAAGCAGAAGAGAGAAAGGAAGAAAGAAAGAAAGGAGAGGGGTGAAAGGGGAAACAAAAGTTATAGGACAAGAACCGGACGACGCAAGCTCTTATAAGGGAATACAGTGAGGACGCGCAAGCACAAAATCCACCACTAATTATACCCAAAAGTAAGAACACCCTATATAAACTGCCACTGGAGAATAAAAGCTCTATGTAACAAGAAATGAGATGATATTTAGCAACAAGATCATTTTCACAAGTTAGACTACAGACAAAGTTGGGCAGTAACTGTAGGACGTCAAGGAAGGGAGCAGCAAGTGTCACTTGATTATCAAAGCAATTATGATATCAATCTTTATTTGTACCCGCCGGCACTTGTATGGAAGGCCCATGGTAAATGCGTTCCTGACTGGAAGGTTTTTTTTTTGTTAGCTTTCTACCCCTTTAAATCGGTAAGCCCAGTTAAGTGAGCTCCTGGAGGTAGACGCTTATACGCCTATGAAGTCCTAGGAATAGAGAGAGGCAGTTGGTGAATGTCGGAGAAGGTAGAGGGAGAACGATGATCTTCTGTTCAATAGTTTATCTTTGAATTGCATCATCTAGTTCTCAATTTCCTAAAATTCATCAGCTAAAGAAAAATTAAGTTGGAGTGCAAAAAAGAGAAATGATTGTCGACCAGTTCTGATGGTCAAACGGCTAAACGAACTGGTCACTACTAATGTGAACAGGGAAGGCTTGGAGTTCAACTCCTGGCCTTGGGGGAGTAGTTGGGCATTAAAGATGCCCAACGAGCCCCTTTTTTACTTAGGTTTTGGAGGGTGCCGTGTTCTTCTATTTTTTCCTTTTGTCCTTTCTTTTTTTTTTTTGAGTGGTATATAACTTTTTAAACTCTCGTGAATATCTAATTTCGTTTTGCATGCCCCCTCATCCTTTTCTTCATTAAACTGTACCTGCCTTTATAATCGAGTTTACAGCTTAAGGTGTTTCGCCTACGGTATCATAATTGAAGGGAAATTTTTGAATTTTGAGCTTTTAAGTTTTTATTTTAGGAGCTTGTGCGTTATGGCCGGCTTGGTCGTCATAGGCCGCGGTGCTTGGGGGCCCTCGAGGATCGCGAGTCTAACCTTAGACGAGGCGAGTAGTCTCGCTTTTAACTCCTGACTCCCTGCTAGGATCATCGGGACAAACATTGTTGTAAGACTTCATTAGTAGTAATCCGGTTTCAGTAGCTAGTCCCCCAGACCTGGCCAGGTCAACAAAATCATATTCATATGATATGGATAATTTAACACTGGGGGTGAAGGATCCCCTTTTCCTTTTTTTAATCGTTAACTCAGTATGTTAAGTGGTGATATAAAGTTCTTGTGGGCGGGTGTGATAGCTTGCGATCTCTGTCTGGTATACTTGGATTGTTATGGAGGCTAGATTGTGTATGCGGGATCTGCTACCAGAGCGCCGAGGCACCTTGCGGGAGGTGGAGGGGATTTGTGATGTATTTTTGGAGTTTGCTGACTTGCATCTATGTTGGCTTGGGCCGAAAGTACAGTACAAGTCAGCTGCTGAGCGTTAGTAAGGGGGCCTAACCCTGGAAGTATTCTTTGGTTCTTGTCAATTGCGTTTTTAGTCTCTTTTTTTTTTCCCTAAAATGTCCTGGATTGTAGCTGGGAGGTAATTGATAGAAGACTTATTCCGATACTGTAAGATTTTTTTTTAGTTAGTTGAGTTCATTATCAGAAAAAATGGGGGAGGTATCATACGCCCAGGATTCCCGCCGTGGAGTGGCAAGACGTGATTATCATCAGTGTAACTGTGAGGACACTGATTTCCTTCGAGTCGCTGTGACATGTGCCGTTTTCAATTTCGGCCTTTGACTGCAGACTTGACTATTGTGCCCTCCAGATAGATATTGATACTGCAAAGATCAGGGGATTAAGGAGGGAATCATTTGGATATGAATCTTTGGTAGTGGGCTGGGTTAGTCGAGGAGATTTTGGGATATGCTAATTGGAGGTGTTCCGGGATTGTTTCTTTCTTTTATTTTTTTCTTTGTTTAGCCTTATTTTTTTTTCCTTCCGAGCGTGGAATACTATCTGTATTCATGAGCTGTTGTGTTTTGGGGGGGTTTTACCTAACATAATCTTTTAACGTGATGGAGAAGCAGCACATAAACGCTACCTATGTGTGTGGCATATTGCACAGCATAGTGAGGCATGTGCGGGTTTGAGAAATGCGATAAGTTGAGCCCTGGTCGAGGCTGTAAATGATGGTTGGTTTTTATATGTTCATAGCTCACGATGCCGTGAAGAATCCTAAGTGAGATTAAGCTTGAAGAGCTTAGATCCCCAGCTAGATTCGCTCTGTGGAGAAGGTAGTTGGGTAGGTTATATTGGCTAAGGAATTACTGGATCGATTGTACCTTATCCTCCGTCAAGAGCAGTCATAGAGAGGCAGAAGAGAACGGCTCACGGGAAAGGTTCTTGTGGGTTGGTAACTAGGATAAGTACTGGTGTATCATCTGATTCCAATCCACTCTCAGTACGCGGATAGCAGGGCTAATCTGTAAATTGAAGGTCGGTTTGTATTACTAGCCAAATTGCAATTAGGTACCCTCCCTGGCGAATAGGAAGTAGTAAAATTGTTTATAGAATTTCTTGCTCGTAAGCTAAAGGCCTAAATTAGTTGCAGATGGGGGAGTGGCCAGTTATTGAAAGTGTTTACCGAATAACCGTGATATTTGAGTAAGCGGTAGACTTCGAATCCTTAGTATTGAGCTCAAACGTTTCCTTCACCATTTATCTCATAGTTTGTTGCTGTCTGGGAAAGACCTCACCCGGATATTTAAAAAAACCAAACTGTACTCGAGATAACTTCACCCCACAAATTATCACTCGGGCGTTATTGCCGCGTTAACCTCCCAATAGGGTTTAGCCACCTGTTTCACCTTCGGTAGGGTTACCCCCACCAACCACCTTCCACCATCCCACCAACACTAAAGAAAAGAAAAAAAGGTGAAAAGGAAAAACCGTAGCGCAAGTTCTCTCTCTTTCTTTTCTTTCCCATCCTCCTCAACAATACTTCCAACACCAATTGACAATGCCTTTCGACAGCAAACAAAAAAAGCGCAAGGGTGATTAACCAATTCCTTCCCCTTCTGCCCTTCTAATAAATTATAAACTAACAATCCCAATCGATCAGCCGCGAAACCCGCCCTCTCCCCGACCGCGAAAAAGACAAAAGTCGATGCGGATGCGAAGAAGAAGCTTGTCACGGCTGCGCCCGCACCCGTAGCCGCTGGCGCTGCTGCTGTAAAGCCTTCTCCGAAGAGGATGAAGGCTGTTGACTTTCTTTCGTCTGATGATGACGAGGAAGCCTGGGCTGGAATTGTGGATGATAAGAAGGGGAAGAATAAGAAGGGTGCTAAAGTCAAGAAGAGCGAGAATGTGAAGGAGAAGGGAAAGGAGAAGAAGGGTGCTGCTTCTAAGAAGGGGAAGAAGGAGAAGGAGGTCGAGGTTAAAGAGAGTGCTCCTGAACCTGAAAAGAAAAAGAAGACGGTTGCTATTACTACTAAGGCCGGGGGTGATGATTCCGATGATGAAGAGGAGACAATCTTGCTTGATGTCTCTGGTGGTCCTGACTCGGATGACTCCGAAGCCGAGGAGGTTGAGGAGGAGGAGGTTGATGATCAGACTGCGACTTTGTTGAAGGGGTTTGAGAGTAGTGATGATGAGGGAGAGGCCGAGGGAGAGGCCGAGAAGAGTAAGGGGAAGGAGGTTGATAGTGCTAAGTTCAAAGGAGCGAAGATTCCTGGTGACAAGAAGACTAAGAAGAAGCTGGGGACTTTGGCGGCGAGAGAGAAGGTTAGTTTAATTTTTTTTTTTTATCTTTTCTTTTGCACCCCTTCGCAATTGCTTTAATTAGGACGAGTGTCTTCCTTCCTGTGGCATACATGACGAGACAAAACAAAAATTCGATTAGTCTTTAAGACACCTACGTGGTTATTAATATAGTGATCTGATCTGCCTTCTCTTCTCTCCTCTTCTACTCGATCGTACTCTTTCCACACCCTGCATAACACATAACTGACCGGCACCAATTCTCCTAGTCAACCCCAGGTATCATCTACCTCGGCCGCATCCCCCACGGCTTCTACGAGCACGAGATGCGTGCCTACTTCTCCCAATTCGGCCAAATCACCCGTCTCCGCCTCTCGCGCAACAAGCGCACCGGCAAGAGCAAGCACTACGCCTTCATCGAGTTCGCGGACGCCGACGTAGCCAAGATCGTCGCGGACACGATGAACAACTACCTCCTCTTCGGCCACATCCTCAAGTGCAAGATCGTGCCCAGGGACGATATCGAGGTTGTCGAGAAGCTGTTTATCGGCGCCAACAAGCGCTACAAGCCCAGACCCGGTGCGAAGCTGCAGAAAGCAGAGCTCGAGAAGAAGCGCACGAGAGAGGAGTGGGAGAAGAAGGAGAAGGCTGAGAATGCCAAGCGCAGGGGGATTAATAACAGGTTGAAGAGTAAGGGGATTGACTATGAGTTTGATGCCCCGATGGTTAAGACCCCGTTTATTGAGGATGTGCCAATGGGGGATGCGGGGAAGGCTGCTGAGGCCCCTCCCACAGAGGAAGTTAAGGCCGTAGAGACTACGGTAGAGGTTGAGGAGACTGCTACCGTTACTGCCGATGAGGCTACCAAAGATGTTGAGGTAGTGGAAAAAGTCGTTGAGAAGGTTGAAGTCGAGGAGAAGAAGGTTGCCAAAAAGGCGAAGAAGGCAAAGACCAAGAAGTCGACAAAGAAAAAGAAGTCCTCTGCGAAGGCGTAATTTGGGTTTCGGAAATTAAAAGTTCTTTCTTTCGTTTATATTTTTTTCTTGCCATACCGGACTGTACTGTACATAAAGCCGTCCAACCCTTAATTGATACCGTAACGTGTCTGCATTATAATGAAAATGCTCTTGAATGATGCGATATAAAAACCTGACTGGTTCTGATATCAACTGAGTATTCCGTAATTTTTGAAGTCGTGATATTGGAAATTTTTTACCTTTTGCCTCGGCAGATCTTAACCTGGATAAGCCCTTCCTATCACAGGGCTAAGATGCCCAGCAACGCTAACAGTGGGGTTTGTAACTTTTTTTTTCTTTTCTTTTTTTTGTAAAATAAACCACCAAAATTTAATCTTCACCTCACCACCACCACCGAGAATCTCCTCAATTCTTTGACAAACCAATATACTCACCCCCCTCACTTGCCATAATGGTGCGCTCACCACTAACTCACCTGACCCGCTCAATCCCTCGAAAATCTCTCTTCAAAAAAACCCCATATACGCACATCCCGTCCTCAAAACGAAACCTAAATGTCATCAGATACGCCCCGGCGGAATACCCCAAAGGTCGAAAGAAACAGCACGAGGTGGAGTGGACATTAATACCGCGGACAGAGCACTTCATTCAATGGGAGAACCTGACGACAAAATACATTGATACCCATACGCACTTGCATTCAACGCTTCAGCAGATGAAGGATGTTTGTAGATCTTCCCTCCATGGCGTTTTTTTTCTTTTCTTTCTTTTCTTTCTTTTCTTTCTTCTTTTTTCCCCTTCTCTTCATTTGAAGGAAGGAGATTGGGCACGGGTGGCTAACGAGACTCCCGGGGGGAGGTTTGTTTGTTAGGCATTCAATGATGGGACAATGCCAGCCAGCCGAATTGACAGTTTCGTGGAGCACTTCTTTCCGGAGCAGTGCACTGCTGTGGTAGATGTCTTGGGGAATATGGAAGATTTGGCATTGTATTCTGCGGCGGCGGGGCTAGCATGGCGGGAGGGGTTTAAATACTAGTATACCCCCCACTACATTCCATCTCTCCTCTCCAGAAGCCATCTAACATTCTCGACAGTTTCGCAATCGGTGCCCACCCTTACCATGCCCTAGTATACGACGACAGCACCCACCACGCCGTCACCAAAATCCTCGAGCACCAGCAATGCGTCGCTCTGGGTGAGTGCGGACTGGACTACTTCCGCACGGACTCGATAACCTGGCCCAAGCAGCGACAAGTCTTCATCCGCCAACTCGAGGCCGCGGTCTTCGCGCGGAAGCCCATACTAGTCTACACCCGGGACGCCGAGCGCGACACATTCTCAATCCTGCACGACTACGTACCCACCGACCACAAACTGCACATACAATCCTTCACCGGCTCGCGGGAGTTCGCCCTGAAGATTCTGAAGCACTGGCCGAATAGCACGTTAGGAATCACCGGTGCAATCACCTACAGCGGCTCCCAGCACGTCGCGGAGATGATCGAGAGGGAGGAGATCCCGCTGGATAGGATCATGCTCGGGAGTAAGAGTCCGTTTATCGTCCCGAAGAATATCTACCCGCATCTTTTGAAGACTACCCGGCCGAAGTTGAAGAGGGAGAAGTTTGTCGCTGGTCACTCTGGGATGCTGCCCATTGTTGCGGAGGCGGTTGCCGGGCTTCTCAATAACGCGTTAAAGAAGGGGGGAGATAGAGCGAATAATGATGATTACTTGCATAAGATGGATAGCATCCTCAAGAGCTCCAATGAGGTTGCGAAGAGTTTTTTTGGGATTAAAATGTAGGTAGAAAGAAGAAGGGGGTGAGATGTTTTTTTTTTCGACTGTATTTATAGGTAGACTTAAGGTTCCTGGTATTTATTTGGCGGCTTCTGGTTATACACTCTTGGTTCCAGTTCGTTATGGGGATTTTTTTTTGTTTTGTTTTTTTGTCGACAGGGGCTTTCTTCGCTGCTGGGCCTTATCTTATCTATCTCCCAACCTAAACTGTACTTTATTGTAAAAATATATTCACGGATTATATCAAACTTACTGTAACTCTTCTTTGTGTCAGACCTACCTTCGACCTTCCATTATCGTGCCTGACCTCCCCATTGCGTGCTTCTTAGACTTGTAATTTCCGGTAGATGTCGGGATTATTAACACGCGCATATGGACATTTCTTTGTCTTCTCATGTGCTTCGTCAGTGCCATTCTCTATGAAGTCCTTGTGAGCGCAAAATGCCCTTCTTTCTTTGTCCGCCATTTCATTGACAGTAATGACAGTAATGACAGTAGCGTGCGGGCACCAATGATATTCAAACCAATTCAAATAATCTTACCTTTAGTAACATAAATAACCCGCTCATTTCCCTCACCGCCGATCACTACCGTATCATTAGCACACTCCCTTTTTTTTTTCAACCTCTTTTCCCTCTATCCTTCCCTAGCAAATACATTTCACACACACACACCAGCCATAACATCTCTTATTACTCCAATCGATTGTAAGATATACAGACTACTGGCAGTAGAGAAACAGAACGCTTAATATTATGAGATCTGTGTAGCTATTATGTCTTGTAAGTCATATTTCGTGCAGAGGTGGGGGGAAACTAAGCAGATATCTTACCGGATGTTAGACAAAAAAAAAAAAAGGAATATTAGTATTTTATCTAGTAGTAAGTATTTGCCACTAATTCTCGGCGTAAAATTCGTTCAATTGTCTGACTGTCCAAGCTGACGAGTCAGCTAATTATTTGCAAAATCTCGGCGTTGAAGCTAAACAGAACTGAGCCGATAAAGTTCAGAATCGGCAAAGTTGCGGAGGTCAATGATATTATTGTCAGCCAAATATTTCTCACTTTTAAAAAAAATTAAAAAAAACAAAAAAAACAAAAAAGTATAGTTTTTGTCAGTGCCGTATTGGAAAGTTTTTTTTGGAAGGGTACTTATTAGCGGATAGTTAGCTGAATTGTTTTTTTCTTTCTTTTTTTCTTTCTTTTTTTCTTTTCTTCTTTTGTTTCTGAGTGTTCTCTTGTCAACACTGTTTCAGGTACGGTGCCCCCCCTCTGCCATAATATCTCCTACGGGATCGCTCTAATTAAGTATAGGATGTACGGAGTAATATACTGAGGAGAGGTTGGATATTGTGAAATCTGTAAAGTCATCTTGTAAGTTATCTTTTGTCAAATAGGAAAGCTAAACAAAAGTCTTACCAGATGTTTATTAGACAGAAAAAAAACCCCCCATTCTATCTAGCAGTATCCACTACCGGCACTAATTCTCGGCGTAAGATCTGTTTAATTAGCAAGTCAGCTACCATGTTACAGAATCTCGGCGTTCAGGGGCATTGAACAGAACTGAGCCAATGCAGTTCAAGAGCACTGGTAGTAGGAATATCAAAGCCAATGATATTGTAGGCCAAATATTTCTCTTTTCTTAAAGAAAAAAAACTCCTGGAAGTATAGTTTTCTCAGTATCGGTATCATGCTAGACAAAAGTTTGTGAAAAGAAAGGGAACAGATCTTGTTCAGCATTGTCTACCAACAGTTACTCACATGTATAAAGCACCTGCCAGCGAACAGAATTTCTTTTGTAGGAAAATCACAATTGTACTATACCGGTCAAGCACCAAACTCCGGCTTCTCAAGCAATCAAAGGTTACTAGAGAGCTACCAATAGTCACCCTATTCGACCATATTGCTTTGTGTTAGTCTGCAGCCTGAAAATCCCACTACTTCTCAGCCCAGAATCCGCCTTCCGCCTACCAAACATGCACTCACATGCACCGTACTACTTTTCCATGAAGATTGAAGCACCCGGATAAGAATTTTTGACCTGCCAAACATCGAGATCACACTGTAGCCCCTGCTGCTTCCGGTTAGAACAATTCTACAGAAAAAGTGTTTCCGTAATTTGTTAATCCTACTTACTTACCTTAACAAAAGCACATCTCTTCCAAGAGAGTTTCTTTGTCGCCTCATTGCTTTGTTCGTTCCTGTAACTTCGTTAGTAGTGTCTTATTGAGGGATGTTTGCCAACTTCCCGGTAAGTTAGTAGTTGTTTCAACAGGTCGATGAGATCTCACGGAACAGAAGCTTAGAGTACTAGACAATACTAAAAATAATAAAAAAATAAAAATAGGCTTCAAATAGGCTTCAAATAGGCTTCGGTCATTGACGGAACAAAAGGTGAGGTGAAAATTGGGACAAAGGTAGCGATGTGCGGATGGGTTTGGTTTGAAAGAAGTTTAGATTTCGGCACAAGGCAAACAAGCTTAAAGGACTACTAATTAAAATGCTCAACCTCGCTTTTCAATCAGTTTCTTTGTCCTCTGTATTAATTATATAGTCAGAAGCACCAGATCCTGCAAGTTAGTACTGACTGTCCCCCATCACCCATAAGGCATCATTCCTCGTCTACAAACCGGATCACATAGAAATCACATGGTAAAATCACAGCCAAGTTCATATTCGAAATTCACGTTCACAGAGTACAAATGGCACCATCATTCAGAAAATTTTCACCACCAAGTTTTTATTCAGCCTATCTACCTGCAAGAATGCACGCCAGACAACAGTTCCGTTTTCCCAAACTCCGGCCATTCCACCACCAAACAATCTTTAAAAGGTACCATGTGCATCATAATGCCTCTGCACAATACTTAAGAGAAGACTATCGGTAATTTCGACACTCCTCCGAGACAACCAGGAAGTTTCGTTAATAACGCGGATAATGACATCCATCTCGTGACGAATGTAATCCACATCTCGTTCGGCGGGGAGAGATGGGCGGATGGTGCGAAACACACGACGGATTGCGTTAAGATTGTTCATAGCGTCGTCGGTCTCGTTATCGGAAAGACCTCCAACGCGTTGAAGGATCGCACGGATTCCGAGAATCTCCTCGATCTCCCCTGGTTCTTCCGAGGAAGCAGGTTGCGGGTTGCTAGCAGGGGTTCTGCCGTCCAAGGTACGATTTCTATAAGACGTAAACGCAGTAGACGGTCCAGGTTCACTGTCAAAGCTAGCAGTACGATCCTCTGGAATGTCGGACAGGTTACCAGAAGCGCGGTGACCACGTGTGGATCCAGAATTTGTGCCACTAGAAGTGCGACCAGATTGACTCCTACCAGTATGAAGGAAATCAGACTCTAGAGCCACCATGTTACTGACAGGAACTCCACCAAAAGTTCTAACAGGATTCCCGTTTGGGATTCTATTGCCAGTAGTAGCAGGATCATGATGGAAAACACTTTCTTCATCAATGTCGGTCTGCATGTGATCAGGCTCTTGAACCTCATCTTCAGAAGCGGGAGATCTGCCGAAAACTCTGCGAGGAGTTCTGGTATGAACGCCATCAGGAGTAGTAGTCGAACCAGTAAAAGAATCACGCGATTCATCCATACCAGTCTGAACGAAATCAGATTCTGAAGCCTCGACCATGGTGACAGGATGACCTCCACGAGGTGTTCTACGAAAGTTTCCAGTATTAACCCCATCTGGAACAGTAGTGTTGCCACGATTGAAGGTCCCTCCTTCCCCCACATCAGACGGGATGAAACTAGGATCAGGAGCTTCTCTCGAACCATTAACACGACCTCCACGAAGATTTCTCTCAGAAGCTCTGTCACGTATAACACCAGAAATAGTGCTTGAACCGTGAGTAAAGCTATTCGGTTCGCCCACATCAGTTTGTATGTCCTCGTCCTGCGAAAGCCTAGTTGTAAAAACACGAGTACCTCTACGAGTGTGTCTACGAGGAATATTGCTACTCCCTCCACCAGAAGTAATAGACGAACTCTGTGCAAAGATAGGAGTTTCGCCTATGCTAGTCTGCAGGTTCTCAGACTCTGAAGCCTGAGTTACAGTGACACGAATGCCTCCACTAAGGCTTCCATTATGAATGGCTTCGGAAGTAGTAGCGGAGTGATGGCCAGAGCCAAGCCATGCGCTTACCGCAGCTCCCGTGGTGTCAATACCACCGTTGAGAGTAGTTGGGAAAAAGTTATCGCCAGGAGCAACTAGTACGCCGTAATCAGACTCGCGATGATCCTCATCAACGGACTCCCAAACCCCGATGACAGTATCGGGAACCACAGTGCGAATATTTGCACTATCAACATCGGCAGAAGTAGGTGAACTAACAGTTGCACCAATGTGTTCTGTATTTCCAGTCTGCACGTCGGCAGTCCTGGAAGGTCCACCACGGCCAATCCCAGCATGAAGCAACATCCTTCTTGGATCAACTCTACTATTGAGAGTGTAACTCAGATCCAAGCGTCGCCCACGAAAGTTATTCGGTTCGATTCTTGTCGATGCCCCTTGGCCAAGGCTCGGACGAGAGGAGTCCTGCCGAAGACTATCGACTCCAGTATCAATGACACGAGCATTGAGAGACCTGTGATATATACTACTAGGGGCAGTATAATCAAGATTAGGCTCGAGACGGCCAGTAGCGGCGAGACCAACACTATTGTCAGACACGACAGTAGAACCAGTAAATGGTTGGGCAACATCATTAGGGTTGATGTCACCACCACGAGTTACAGTAGAACCAAGATCTAAAACGAAACAAATTAGTAAAATTTTCGTTGAAGTATTGTCAGTAAGGGAACATACTGGATTGTGCATCAATGGTCTGATGTCCAGCATTAAATCCAATGGTTTGTTCAGCAACATCATCGACGTTCATGCTGTCACCAAATCCATCATGGATTTCCGGATTTCCACCTCTTTGGACAGTAGTAGTCTGAACTAAAGCTAAGCATGTTAATAACATTTTCATCAAAGTATTTTCAGTAAGGACAACATACTTTCCTGCAAACCAGCGGTCTGATTGGAAACATTAAAACCAATAATCCCTTGAGCGAGATTATTGCGGTTAATATCATCAGTGAATCCACCACTGATTTCTGCATTCCCCATTTGGGAAACAGTAGTGGTAGTGGTATCATCATCTAAAGCCACAAAGATTAGAACTATTTCCAAAAAAAAAAACCTCCCCCATTTCTTTACCACGCGCCCGACATGTAAGGATAATATACCTTGATGAATATTAATGTTCTGCATTGCAACATTCATTTCTCTGATAGAACGTGCAGAATTATCCGTGTCACCCGAGAGACCTTGATCGACGAGTGATAATTATGATTAGCAACAAACTTAAAATTTACAAAGACAAAAAAGAAATAATTATACTCAAAGCGCGAGCAGATTTAAATAAAATAGGAAATTAGTAACTTACCAGTTGGTTTATCCGACATGATTAGTTTCTTCTAATAGAAGAAAAAATTCCGATGAAGGAAAAATGGGTCAGAAGGTTGTTGAAGGAAGAGTGTACGAGAATGACACTGAAGAAAAAAAGTTGCTTGTATGAAGAAGGATGATGGGAGAAAAGATGAGAGGTGGGAAGATGTGTGGGGAAGGATGGGTGGAGGAAGAAGAAAGGATGGGTGGAGGTGAAGGGTAAAGGGAGGATGAGGAAAGAAGAGGATGGCAGGGTCACGCGTACCCAGAGGCTTGCGTATCAGAGGAAGGCCAGAGGCGATGGTAAAAGGTGCGCGTGGCAGAGGGTGGTCATAAGAAGCGATATCGTGGGTTTTAAAGAAGGCGGCGTTTTAGAACCCTTCACAGGGATATTGGTCAAAAGGTAACAAGCTCGAATGCAAGAGGTGGAGACCACACACATTACTTATTCAAACAAATACGCAATGTCCGTGGGAATGCATATATTTCTGGAATTACTGAACTGGAATAAATATCTAGCAAATGTAAAGCTTAATGTACAGATTAATCACTCACAAATTTGAAAGCAGAAATTACCGCTTTTCATCCAACTTTTCTGCCAAATCTCTAAACAAGCATACTTTCAACTGAATAAACTCCAGCAACCATGCTCTCCCTATAACTAGCCTCCTTGATCTTCCTTCTATTGAGCTGTCTTAACTCTTTGAAATTGATACCGTTTTCTGCTGGGTGCGCCGTCACCAAGCTAATCCTCGAAATTGGCGCCGGTGGGACTCCTAAAGGTAATAGTGGACTAACAACCGACGTATCCGCATTGATTATAGGACCCGAATTCACCAGATGTTTTGCCACAGACAGACTCTTTGCTGGTATCTCTCTTTTTCTTTTTACCACAATTCCCCCAATCTCATTTTGAAGTTGGACCTCCTCGGACGGCTGTTTTGAAAGAGGGGATGCCCCTGTCGGTTTGTTCGCTAATTCTTCTGTGGAGTTTTCTGAAGGGGCATCTTTTGAAGGTACTGCGGGATATTCGAGAGCCAATTCCATCTTGCCCCCCTCCTCCTCTTTCTCTGCCAACTCCCCATTCTGAAGCCCATTCACTTCCACTCTCTTTCCCTTCTTCCGTTTCCCCGCTTCTCGGTTCCCACTCCCTCTCACGTTTGCATTGACCCTCTTGGGAGCTCGTTTTCGTTTTTCGGCCTGCTTTTTATCCGCTTGTTTTCTTTCGATCGTTGCCTTCCTCCAATCCGCATGTCTGAGCACTTCCTCCAAGATGCTTTTGAGCGCCGCAGCTTCTTGAACACCTTCCACGACAGCCGTAACCTCACTACGCAATTCCTGAATGAACTCATCACTGCTATTGCCTAGGACTAATCCTCCAATACCAACCGTGTCAAGAGCAACTGTGAGAAGGTCTGCAACGATCCCAACATCTTCGATCCCGATACCTACTCCGACTTCGTCATGCAGCTGTCGACCAAATAGAAGCTCCTTACGCAAAAGATGTATAAGATCCATTAGGTGCTGACCCCCCAGCCCAGTCTTCAAAGCTTTGGTAATTGCTTCCGCAGGAAAGCCGTTCAATCTGACGAGAGCCAACCTCATAACTTCACTTCTAATAACATCAAGAACGATTTGATCTTCGTCGTCAATATTCATATCTCCGTGCTTCATGCCAATCTCGATGGCTTTCACAACTTCCCCAAGACCAATTTCACCAGCGACCCCCAATACCCACTCCAGAGTCCTCAAGGAAGGATCAAATTCCGCCAGGCATTGTACGAGGCCGTTGTAGGACCTAATGAGTGTCTCGGAGAAGTTACCTGACTCGATAAGGTACCTGAATACATTCGGAGGATAAAAAGATATACTAAGGCGTTGCACGGAGTTATCGTCTGAGGAAGCTTCGAATAACATATCCAGCACACCCACCACAAACTCATGACGGAGAGGTTTATAAATGTTCGGTGACTGACTCCCATCCTGTTCGAGAACAAACTCAGGAACAGAGTTGCCCATCGAGGAAAGCTTATCTACCACTTCTAAATCGGAAGTTCCATTGGCCATCAGAGTATCCTCCCCCTGCTCGGTTTCCCCTATCTTCCGGCTGACTCCCACGTACTCTGCAAAGGTCTGTTCGAATTTGTCGAGATCACCAGCCTTCTTGGCTTCCTTCAAATCCCTAAGAACCTTCTTGACAGCCTGCCTCTCAGAAGCCAATCTCGATAAAAGTTTTCTTGACCCCGGAGCAACAGGCATTTGCTTTTTAGATATTCCCATGTCAATTACCTCAACACCGCGGCAGAGACTATCAATCAAAAGCCCACTCCTCCTCACTCCGGCTTTAGCTCCAGGTTTTCCATCTGAGCGTGTCAACTGCACACCAATGATCCCGGCCTGGGAATAACCGACTGCCAAATCGAGATCTTGAATGTAACTAGTCAAGAATATTTGGCCTTTAGGCTTTCCATCCAGTCCTGATGCAGGAGAGCTTGCTCTAGACGGATCCCTGCTGGGAACCGTGGAAGAAGTAGAGTTCTGGTGTAGCGGAACGCGGGCTTGTAGAGACGAAAACTTTGTATCATATAAGGAGATATATTCGTGTGTAGCTACAAGAACTGTCGATGAGGAGATTCTGAGAAGAGAATACATATGATATGTCTCATCCGAGCCTGTTGGAAGCCGAAGGGAAGATACAACTGTAGGTACGGTTGGCGCAAGCGAAAATGTAGTCAGGTACGTTGCTGAAAGTTGGTAAAGTGTAGCAGACGGCAAGTGAAGTGAGAATATGGAATGCTGGCCACCTCCCACTGTCGAAAGATCTGAGACAAGGAGCTCGCTCGCGTTATGTCCCGTGGCTTGCGCTGTGGGTATTAAGAACAGACGAGTCTGGAAACGGCCGCTAGTATGAATCACAGTGAATAAAACGAGATCTCCGGATTCCCGAGTGTCTTCTATACCACACCCTGGAATAAGAACATCGGGCCTGCTCTTCAGTAAAGTTTTACGCACAGTGCTCAAGTCCGCGGTAATGGCATAAACCACTTCGGGGGAAGTAGATATCTTCTTTGGGGTTCCGGTGGAAGGAAGATCCGATGGCCGAAGGTCCCAAAGTTCCTCCTCCAAGTCTGCCGAAAGGCAACGAATACAACCATCTTCGTAGACTACTAAAAGCCCTGTGCCTCCACTTGTGGAGAGATCATAAAGATGCACTACTTCATGTCTATAATCATTATTCCGAGATAAAGGCGTTATGGGAGTCGATTCCAACTCAATGTCCTGTCCGCCACGGACGTCGTTTTCCTCCCAGCAAACAATCTGCTTTTTCGGGAACGATATAGCAGCATACGTCTTTCTCAACAATTTTGTTTTTGAAATTCGTGTTGCCGTAGATACGGATGCGCAAGAGAATTTAGTCGTAGGCGGAAGTGCGTGCGTTGATAAAAGTTGTGTGGAACGTAACTAGGCAATTATTAGGAAAACTATTCAGAAAGAAAAAAAAGTATCAAACATACATCGTAAATGTTGACACCTTCTCCATCAATAGCTATCGCAACTTCTGTATTGCCTGTGCGCCTCCGTTTCTTGTTCTCCACCGGAGAAGTGTAACACGTACGATACGCAGTCCCCTCACGATCTTTGGCCCGGGTTTGATGAATTGGCTGGGAGAGTGCAAAAATAGTGTAAGGTGCAGATAAAGAGATAGGAGATGGGTTTGTCGCCATCTTGGGCGAATAAGAAAGAGGTTTGCTTACGGTGGGGGAGGTTGGTGGGAGTTTGTAAGAAATGAGATGAAAAAATGTTCACAATCCTGGCCAACAAGGAGGCTCTGCTATTGTAAATTTAGTATGGCGGAACAGTGGGACATGGGGGCAAAAAGTCGAAAAACCGAAAATTAACATAGCAACGGTCAGCCCCTCTAACAGAATTACCGTACAGCATTTACGAGAAGGTATGATAGCCTACTGTTCTATTTGGCGGTTTACTCTTCAATTGGGGACGACAATCTCGAGTCCTCAAAGAGATATAAGGGCTCCTTTTACAAATATCTCTAGGCAGTCCTCTAATGAGATACATCGTAGAGGGTAAATACTGCAGTAATTTTTACAGTATCTGCAGAAGAAGAAAGAGGTTGCTCTTCGTTATTGCTGTTTCACGTGACCGTAGGGAAAACTGCGTCACTTCTACAGTATTGGAGAGTTTAAGGGCTTCTGCCCTTATAGAGTGCCATAGAGTACAGTACTACCAGGCACGTAAGTATAGCCACAGGTTCAGACCATAGTGGTTTGTCATGCGGGTATCATAGTTGGCTTTAATTGTGTATTTAGAGCCACTCTTTTTGCCTAGAGAAGTCTGCCACAGCTCTTTGCAAAAACTTTTTTTTTCTCCTGTGGTCGCAGGTTTGTCAAAGGCAGCAACACAAACACCCTACAGCCACAACCCCACATCAGCACCGACGAAAGCTCACAATGGCTGGTAACAGGCAATCCCTAACAAAAGGACTTGAACGAAAGGTCCTTGCAATAGTTCGGAGGTATATTGACGAACTTTCAGTTGCCGAGGAAAACAATGGCTCTCTTCGTTTGTCAGTCTCTAAGGTTTACCAATATGTCATTACAGATGGGAGTGTACCAAGGCAGAAGAAACAGAACTTGGAAAAAATGATTGAAAAGGCCTTAGACACAATACGGGATGAGGAGGCCGAGGCCGATAGTCTGGATAGTGACTTGAGCGAGTTCGAGGGACTCAATGAAGAGGGTTTAATGGAACCAAAGGTACAGTACAATAATGGTCAAAACGTCTGAAATTCAAAATTATACTAATGCTCAATCCTCCCTAGGAGTCAAACATAATGAACAAGCGAGTGGTAAATATGTGGTCAACAAGCACTACAAGCACTGCAAGCACTACAACCCCCAAACCTCCCCCACCAATTCCGGAGATCCCTCCCCCAACCCCAGCCAACAACCCCGTGCCTGCATCGCCAGCACCCCGAAAACGAAAGGAACGCCAGCCCGTTAAAGATGGCGAATCTGCAAAACGTCAGAAACAAAACGACTCTCGCGAGCCGCCCAAGAGCATCTCGCTAAAGGACATTGGCGGCATAGAAGATGTCATTAATGACCTTTTGGAGCTGATTGCCATGCCTATGGCCCATCCGGAGGTTTACTTACATACTGGGGTACAGCCGCCTCGTGGTGTACTTCTTCATGGACCACCTGGTTGCGGTAAAACTATGCTAGCAAACGCTATCGCTGGAGAGGTTGGGCTACCATTTATTGCTATTTCTGCACCCTCGATCGTATCAGGAATGTCCGGAGAATCGGAAAAGAAGTTACGGGAACTTTTTGAGGAAGCTCGGGAGAAAGCCCCTTGCTTAATATTTATGGACGAAATAGACGCTATAACACCCAAGAGGGAGAGCGCACAGAGGGAAATGGAGAGAAGAATTGTTGCCCAGATGTTGACCTGTATGGACGATCTTACCCTAGAGAAGACTGGTGGAAAGCCTGTCATGATTATTGGTGCAACGAACCGGCCCGACAGTCTAGATCCAGCATTAAGAAGAGCAGGAAGGTTTGATCGCGAAATCTGCCTTAACGTGCCAGATGAGATTGGAAGAGAGAAGTATATTACCCTTTGCTTTTTAAATTTTAATTCCCTAACTATATTAATTATGTTTCTTACAGGATCTTGAGGGTGTTGTGTGAAAAGTTAAGGTTATCAGGAGATTTTGACTTTAGGAAATTGGCCAAAATGACCCCAGGATTTGTTGGAGCCGATCTAAGTGCTTTGACAGCAGAGTCCGGCGCGGTAGCAATGAGACGAATATACGAAACCCTCAAAGTCCCACCAGCTATTATTGATGCTTCGGAGGCGATAGTTGTCCAGTCAGGCGACCCAGTAAACATGAATATAGACCAAGACGGCCCGCCTCCAGTATCAGTGCCAGTGCCACTACCAGTTGCCCCAACTTCAGAGCCTCAAAGCTTAATTCAACGCTTCCTTAAAACATACCCAGATCGACTTACCGAAGAACAATTAGATTCACTCTATATAACCCTTCCAGATTTCTTAACTGCACTTCCGAAAATCCAACCTTCGTCTAAAAGAGAGGGTTTCGCAACAGTTCCTGATGTTACCTGGGCAGATATTGGGGCCCTCGAGTCACTAAGGGTTGAAATGCAGATGGCCATCGTGCAGCCAATCAAAAGGCCGGAACTTTATGCTAGTGTGGGGATCACTGCGCCGGCTGGTGTACTCCTTTGGGGCCCTCCAGGGTGTGGTAAGACCCTGCTGGCAAAAGCTGTTGCAAACGAGAGTAGGGCAAATTTCATCAGCATCCGGGGTCCGGAATTACTGAACAAGGTTTGAATCCTAGTTTCGATACCCCACAATCATTAAGCTTCCCACTGACCAGCACAGTACGTCGGAGAATCTGAGCGGGCTGTCCGTCAAGTTTTCTCACGAGCCCGAGCTTCCATTCCATGTGTCATATTTTTTGATGAGTTGGATGCTTTGGTGCCTCGCCGTAATGACAGTCTTTCGGAATCCTCTTCTCGTGTGGTCAATACTCTCCTCACAGAATTGGATGGCCTGAATGATCGCAAGGGAATCTATGTCATTGGGGCAACTAATAGACCCGACGTCATTGATCCAGCAATGCTCAGACCAGGAAGGTTGGACAAGCCTTTATTTGTAGACCTTCCAACCATGGAGGAAAGAGTAGAGATTTTGAAGACTATCACCAAAAATACACCCCTCTCCGATGTCGATTTAAGGGTTGTTGCGGAGGATAACAGGTGTACAAATTTCAGGTCAGCCTTGCTCTATGCATCTCCCCTCTCCCATACTGACGTTGTGTTAGTGGTGCGGATCTAGCGGCATTAGTACGAGAGGCGGCGGTTCTAGCCCTTCGACATGCCTGCTTCACAGACGTTGCGGAAGTCGAGGAAGGCAAGAACACTGACAATCTCCAAGTGATGGTCACAATGGAGGATTTCGAAAAAGCGTTTGCGAATATCAGGCCTTCAGTATCAGAGGACGACAGAGAGCAGTATCAGGAGCAGGCAACTAGATTCGGTTGGGGAAAGACCGTGGTGGCAAAATAAGTTAGATTCTCTTCTTTGGCTTTCGTAACTTAGCATACCGGTAGATACTTAGGACATGTACAGTACGGAGTTTGAGCCATGTAATGCCGAGCCCCCGAGAACTTTTATGTGATAAATTCCTGCAAATCCTGGTTCCTGCTTACGACATCGGAGGTGATTAAAAGCTTCCACTTTTTCTCACTCAAGAGGTCGACAATACCAGTATTTTGTTTATAACTTAGCTACAATCTTCAAATTATGGGGGTGTGAAGCCGCCGTACCAGTATTACCACATATTTTGACCTTACCAAGACGACGCGGGAGCCAACGGATCAAAGGCACAGGAATCACCAGATATCAACCGCAGGGCGTTTACCAGATAGCATGCACGCTCGACAAGACAAGTCCATAAAGTTAAGGCGCCAAGCGAGGCTGGAGAAGCTTCCACGAGGCCGGGAACAAGGCCTATTAACTCCCGAATGACCCAAAATGGTCTAACTGTTGTCAAATAACTCCCCGGAACCGGTGATTTAAATTAACGCTCCCGCTACTTGAAGAAGAGCTGTCAAGTCCAACCAAAAAATCATCCTTCTTGCCACCCACAGCTGGTGAAAGCCTGAATTGTTCTCCCTTCCTTTTCTATGCATACCTCCCCCGAGTAGACTAGACGTGCCTGTTACTCGAGTACCCCCCTTTGATCAAACGGATAGACTTATCTTCACTATGAGGGCCCTATGCCTAGCGTTTCGGCCTCTGAGGATCCGTGCTTGTCATTGAGGCGAAGTAAATAACTCTTACGAGTCCTAGCCGTAAGTCCCTGCGCCATACCGTGTCGAAACAACAACCAATGTTAGCTAACTCATGGACGGGTTGGATATGCGAAATAAGTAATCACGCCTGGGGGTAATACTTGTGAAATTCCACAGACAGGGTAGGATATCCTAATATGTAGGGCATTTGACTAATTTTTTTTTTCTTTTTTGGAATATCATAGCTATTCATGCCTAATCCGTTTATATAACCCTTTTACTCTTGGATCCCCGGTGAAATCTTTCTCGTCTCCTTTCTAACTTATTCTTCTTTCAAAAGCCTTATTCTAATTTTTATCTTTTTTATCTACTTTATTTCCTTACTCCTGCGCTATATGAATGTGAGATGCGTGTGACGAGTTGGATACCGCTGATAGCTTCGAGCTTTGCTTATATTGCTAATTGCGAGACTACTACTACGAATGATAATAATAATAATTCACCGGCAGTCACGGGGGCAAACCATGGGGGGAGGAATACGGGTTCGGGGGAGGTATCGAGAGCTACTTCGACAGATGCAGGCTCGGGTGAACTAAAACCTACAACTATCATACAAGCACTTCCCGTGGCGACGACAAGGGCAACCCGTCAGAAACAATATTGGCAGGAACAAACGATCCGTCTCGATCACTGAATAGCACAATACTTTCAACACTGAAACGAAACGGCACTATGACAATCACAATCACTTCCACTCGGCCAGTACCTACCCCGACAAACACACAACCTTGCAATCTCTACGTGGAATTCTGCACCCGTGGCTATGGAAACATTACCTACATCGGTGCACACAACTCTCCATTCGTACGAAAGAACAATGCTGCAGCAAATCAGAATCTTGAAGTAATTGCTCAATTGGAGGATGGGATTCGAATGCGTACGTATCATATACATACCAATTGAATGGTTTGGAGTGGTTTCTTATGAAGTGTAGTTCAAGGGCAGACGCATAAAATCAATGGAACAATCTATTATTGTCATACAAGGTCAGTCATGCCTTTTCCTTAGTCCTACCTTGAGATGGCAATTTCTAACTTGGGAATTAAAGCTGTGACTTGTTAAATGCTGGGACGGTCGAGTCTTACCTTACAACAGTTGGCAATTGGTTACGCCGGAATCCATACGAAGTCGTCACAATATTAATTAGCAACGGAGACTTCCTTAACGCGGGCAATTTCACATCCGCAATGGAGAAGTCGGGATTAGCACAAATGGCATTCATACCGCCAAATCTGAAGAACGAGACACGGTACAAGTGTTCTGACTGGCCAACATTGTCCCAATTGATCATATCAGGTATACCCGCTCTCTGAAACTATCCTACTCATTATCCAAATAGCTTGGGCTAATGCTGTGATAATGATAGGCAAAAGGGCTATAGTCTTCATGGACTACCGAGCAGACGAACCAAAAGTCCCCTACACCCCCGACGAGTTCACGTATCTGTTTGAAACCCCATTCTCGCAAACAAACGAATCGTCCCCCAACTCAGCCCAGGACCTCAACGAAAGGGAAGCTGTATATGGCAAATCATAACCTGAACGTTGATTTCTCATTTGTCGGCACGGGAGTGCTTGTGCCAAACACGATTGCAATTAATCGGACGAATGGGGTTGAGGGGTTTAGCAGTCTAGGGCTTATGTCCAACCAGTGTAAAGGTATACTCCCTGCTCACCCATTCCTACTAAACATCCAGTTAACGGAGATGAACAGAACGCTGGAAACGATTTCCAAACTTCCTATTAGTCGATTTTACGATGTGGGACAGGGCAACGTGTTCGAGGTCGCGGCGAAAGCAAACAACGTGACGTACAACGGGAAATGCTGTGGAAAGCAGACCTCGAGAGCCGGAATGTCAAAATCAGGTGTATACATGGGTTCATATTTAGTTGGTTTGATTGTTTTTATGGCGTTTTGGTAAAGGGGTTTTAGACATGGGTTTCACATTTTAAGGGTAATCACTACACATTGGGGTTGGGACAACCAATTTCGGGGGGCCGGCAGGATATATTCCACAGGTTAGATCTCTAAGTACTACTACTGTACTTTGATCTCGAGATACATATCTTCTTTTATTTGTAAACCACATTACCTTCATCTCTCATGATACTCAATCTATAGAATTTAAGTAGAGTAGATATATTGCCGTAGAATTGTTTGATTCCTCCCACAAAGGCTTTCTCAGACACTCCTTCAAGCGCATGACGCAACTAACCCCCCCACGCTGCTGCCCAATCCTCCCGTTCCTGTAATTTACCTCAATCCACCAAAAAATGCAAAACCCGCACAACAATACTTGACCATGCAACTTCAAAAACATAAACAAAAGCAATGTTTCCACAACTAACCCCTTTGCCCTAACCCCTCGCTCTCCCATCCCGTCGGACACCGACCGCGGGGGGAAGGACGAGGAGGCTCTTTCGCCAAGAACGAACCTACCCCTCCCCGCTTGAAAAAACCTAGCTTAGTACAGGACCCCACCATGACACAATAATTCCACTGTCTAAAAAAGAAATTCCTCTCTTTCCACCCAAAGCAAAGCAAACAAACAATAGAAACATTTACTTGGACACAAAATGGCTCAGACTCGTAAGATTGTGGTTTTCGAAGGTTTGTTTTTCTTTCTTTATTTTTTTTGTATTCAAGAATTGGCTAATTGGAGGTTACTGGTTGGTAGGTGACCATTGTGGTCCGGAGGTTATTAAGGAGGCAATTAAGGTTTGTACTATTTGGGGATGAGATGGGATGGGGAGTATTAGAGGCTTATCATTTATAAAAGGTCCTTAATGTCATTGAGAGATATGGCAAGGCCAAGTTTGATTTTCAGAATCATCTTCTTGGTGGGGTAAGTTTCTTTTCCTCCTTTCTATGATACAATCCTGAGGATTGAGTGAGAGTGTGAGTGTGTGAGTATGGCTAAGGGGTAGACCAGGCCTCAATCGATGCAACCGGAGAGCCTCTTACAGACCAAGCTCTAGATGCGGCCAAAGCTGCCGACGCAGTTCTTCTAGGAGCAGTCGGTGGACCGGTAAGTCCTCACCCACCTCTTTCACACTTCAATACTCGGGAGAGGGGGCACAAATCCAACTGACAAAAAAAAAACTCAGAAATGGGGAACCGGAAAAGTTCGCCCAGAGCAAGGTCTCCTCAAGCTCCGCAAGGAAATGCAAGCATTCGGTAACCTCCGACCCTGCAACTTCGCCGCAGAAGCCCTCATCAAGCTCTCCCCATTGAAGGAGGAAGTCTGCCGCGGCGTCGACTTCAACATCATCCGCGAGCTCACGGGCGGCATCTACTTTGGTGACAGGAAGGAAGACGAGGGCGATGGAACAGCCTACGATATCGAGTCCTACTCTCGTCCTGAGATCGAGCGCATCGTCCGTTTAGCGGCGCATCTAGCTTCGCAGGTCGACCCCCCGTTGCCGATCACCTCGTTGGATAAAGCGAATGTCCTCGCTACTAGCAGGCTCTGGAGGAAGACCGTCGACGAAGTCCTCAACAAGGAGTTCCCGCAGATCAAGTACCAGCACCAGTTGATTGATTCAGCGGCCATGTTGATGGTCAAGAACCCCCGTGCCCTGAACGGGGTCATCGTTACCAGCAATCTTTTCGGGGACATCATCAGTGACGAGGCGAGTGTGATTCCTGGTAGCTTGGGACTTTTGCCCAGCGCTAGTTTGTCCGGTATCCCGGATGGGAAGACTAAGGTGAATGGGATTTACGAGCCTATTCATGGCTCTGCTCCTGACATTGCTGGGAAGGGTGGGTTTTCTTTGATATCAAGGGATGTAGTGATTGATTGATTGGTTGATTGCTGACGGCGGTTATAGGACTTGTTAACCCTGTGGCTGCTATCCTTTCTTGTGCAATGATGTTGCGCTATTCTTTGAATTTGCCCGAGGAGGCTGTTGCCATTGAGGAGGCCGTCCGCAAAGTTCTTGATGATGGCTTCGGCACGGGCGATATCGGTGGAACGTGTACGACCTCCGAGCTCGGTGACAAGATTGCAAACACCCTAGAGGCTCTCTTTAGGGCATAGAAAAGTCAAGAAGATGCGCATGCTCAGTCCGAATCTTGAATTACTGATTGTGGCCCCTTAAGTTGGGGATATACCCATGTCCATAAATTATTCCAGAATTCGAGATTCCATCACTCAATGCCTCAATATTTTACTGGAAAAAAAGTGAATTGTTATAATAACCATGGTATCCCGTTACGCCCGTAAGAAGCAAGCCAACCCTTTATAGTAATGTATAAAAAGATGTTCATAGTAAAAAAAAACACATTTCAAACAAAACGGACTACCGTAATTCCAGCTCTGTCAACATTTGCCTAGAAGTAAAAGGTACCTCATCAGAGTCGAAGCTAGGTCTATGGCACAATTAATTGATTAGTCTTTCACGTACCCCCCTGATATCTCGGAGGTATACATACGGCTCAGCAGAGAAAATCTGCAACCCGCGAACATGCGTATCTTTACCATTCTGATGATTCGCATGGATGCACACTTGTATAAGGAATGTCCTCAACTGACCACTTTTTGTTTGAGCTTGTCAGCACACAAATCCACAAGAGCTAGTTGATACCTGATAATACATACTCCTCATGCACGCCCTCAAGGTTGACATCAATCCATCCACTCGGCTGCTCAAAGTTCATAGTGGTAACCTCTTGCAAATCATGATACCCCGTTCCCGAAAACACAGACATGCGCGTGGGCGTGTACGACTCGTCGTTTTCAAAGTCGAGGTACATGCTGATCTTCTTGACGAATACCCGTTTTGCAAAGTGGATGTTTATGGTGTGGGGTTGTGGGCCGTCTGATCTATTCCAAATTTACAAATTAGAATTAGATAAAGGGTGCCAGGAGGAGGAGGAGGAGGAGGAGGAGGAAGAGGGGCGGAGCGGGGGGGGAACAAACTGCCAGAATAAATTCGTATCTTCATCTCGTAGTTGTTCGATGCCGTTGCCGGGCTTCGCGGTGGAGACGGTCCAACTTGCTAGATTTCCGATCTCTTTTAGACCTTCGGTTGAGGTTTCGGGGACTGTTTGCATTGTGTATTTGTTAACTCGTGTAATGTTGTTTTCTTGTGTGTGTTGGTAGGTTAGGTGGTAAAGTACTTGCGCTCCCGACAGTTAGTTCCTCCTCATCGTCTAGATCTTCATCGTCGTCTTCGTCGTCCTCTTCTTCTTCTTCTTCCTCCTCTCCGTCCTCCTCGTCCTCCTGAGAAATGGTCTCTTCGAGGGACTCGTTTTCCGATGCAACGGGTGAGGGCTCCCGGACGGGTTGCTGACGAGCTCTTGAGCGCGGTGGCATTTGTTGAGTTTATAGGACAGAGAATGAATGGATGAATGGATGTGTTATCATGCAGTAGGTTATCGGGCGGGAAGACGCGTTGTGGGGCAACTGGGACCCTGTCGATCATGTGACTATCATGATGCCTCACTCGGAATTCCCTTCTTTGTCAAATGGTAACGCGTGATTTGATAGTGGTGGCGACCGCTACAATGGGAAAAAGGGAAATGTCTAATCAAGACATCTTCGTCGAATTTGTTTTTCCTTTCTTCTAAACTCTTCCTTCCTGCTGATTATGGAACGAACGAAGGCAGACTCATAAGTTATGTTCGGCCGAGTTGGCCCTTTCGCCGATGAGATACTTCTCATTTGAAATGCTATGCCTGCCTAGTCTCGGCAGCCTTACGCAAGCGACTGACTGAGACTGCGAGCACCTTCCAGACACTCGCTCTCTATCAATCAACTCCCCCGCCACGGTGAAAAACTCGTAAGCTACTTTTTTGAAAGACGGTATTTAATCACCATCACCAGAGGCACGAACAAACGAGAAGTATGTCAGGGAAAGCAAACGAGATGTCGGCAAAGACACAAGAACTCGGAGAGGTGGAAGCTATTGGGAAGCACTGCGACCTTCCGGAATGTCATTTGCTGGACTTTCTACCGTTTAAATGTGAGTCTTGCGGCGGGTATGTTTTTCTCCCCTCCTCCTCTTCCTATCTATCTATCATCGGTGGCATCTCGCTCTATCTAGAATACTAACGAAGAAGGGGGATGAAATAGAACATACTGTCTAGACCACCGCACCGAAACCGCCCATAAATGCGCCCACGAAGGCCGCTGGGCCGCTGCACGGCGTGAGAAGAACACCTCCTCCTCCTCCTCCTCCTCCTCTTCTACCTCCGCCGTACCGGCAAGACCCAAAATCCGCAGTCTCCTGCAAACCGACTGCGCCCATCCGAAATGCAAAACAATAATCAACACCCCCCGCGACCCAGCCGTGAACTGCACGACCTGTCGAAAGCAATACTGCCTCTCCCACCGTCTACAAGACCAACACGACTGCGACAAGGTCAGGCCCCCACCGCCCACCGTCGCTACAGCAAACGAGAAGGCAAAAGCCGCCCTCTCCCGCTTCAAAGCATGGACATCTTCCAAATCTGACAAAGTCATACAATCCGCCCGTCCCGGCGCCTCGCAGATCGCGGAGTTGAACAAGTTGAAGCGTGCAGCGAAGGGCGATGATAAAGTCCCTGCCGAAAAGCGCGTTTACGTCCATGTCGAAGCAGAGGCGAGAACGACTACGTCTAAATTACCCCGCGGGGAATTCTACTACTCGAAGGAATGGACCGTGGGCAGGGTTCTGGATAAGGCGGCGCAGAGCCTTCAAGTTGCGAATCTGAATAATAAGGCGGATGACGATGAGAAGAAGTTGAGAGTCTTTCACGTCGAGGCGGGAAGGGTGTTGAGTTTTGGAGAGAAGTTTGGGGACGCCGTGGCGAATGGGAATACCATTGTTTTGTTGAGGGGCTTGCAGATGCCGGATTTGATGGAGTAAAGTACCGTACCGGTAGATTAACTTAGGTGTTGGTATTGAGGTTGTGCTTGTGTGCGCATGGGAGTTTGGGGGTTGTTGTCTGTTATTATGTGTGCTGGGTGTGCTGATGCTTGTTTGTAATGCATGCGTGCGGGTGTGTGGTATCGTATTGTACCATAGAGGTTTTCTTCGCTTTTCTTACTTTTAGTTGGTTGCTTTCTTGTTCGAGTCATTGTAGTTGGCTTCCTTTCTTCCTTTCTTGTCTAGTCTAATCTCTGTGGATTCCCAGCTAGAAGCGTTATTTTTGGGAACATCATATCGGAGGTGAATTTTTGTCTGCTATGAATGCTATTAAGTTACTATTCACAAATACCGTACTGCATTCCCGGAGATTTTTGATGTTGTTTCTGGCATTATATCGCGTGTAATTTAATTAAATATTCCTGCTACGGTGCAAGGAAATATGGAGGGTGAGCGTGTAAACGCCCCCAAAACGGAATCTTTGGCGAGGAATCGAAGTTTTGAACAAGTTCTAACCAAGTTCTAAACTGCTAGAGCCTGATAGAGCGTATCTACTAGGAAAAACGGCCAATTGAAAAATCGCCGTGAAAGTGTTTACCCGCTCACCCCCTCAAGATTCCTGCACTATATCGTACTTGACGGTGACATATTGGCTGTTTTTTTCTTCTTCTCAGGGAATACCATTGTGTGCTCTGCTACGGCACCGCATTATCTAGTGAAAGTCGTTTTCACGCTACGACGTCAGAATAAAGTGTTACTCAGGATTTTCCACAGAGTAGCCTTTCTGGGTGGTTTTTTTTTTTCTTTTTTCCTTTAAACGAATGGCAAAAAATCCTATCTCTAAAAGCTACTCTCCCCTCAAACAAGCTCGGATGTTGAGCCACACTTTCTTTTGACCTCCCAGCTTGAAAATGACTTTTCACCAGATAATGCGGTATTGTGCAGTCGCGACAAGGCAGTAACCGGACAGGACGAGAATTATTTACGTGTGCTCTGCGTTGTGACGGCAAAAGTGATTCTTGTCCTGTCTGGTTACTACCTTATCGCCACTGTTAATCCCCCCCCCACATACACACACCAGTACGCTACAGTTACCACATACTATACGATAGTAGAGTTTCAGCAAAATCGCTTATCAAGCGGGCACTTTCTCCTCTCGACCACGTTCTATCCGTCCAACAAATAAACCACCGTACACAATCCTTTCCAACCACCCTTGGAATAAGTATATTAATTCAATTTTGACAGTTCCTTTTACAACAGGCTGGATGGCGCAACGGTAGCGCGTCTGACTCCAGATCAGAAGGTTGCGTGTTCAAATCACGTTCCGGTCAATTTCTTTTTTTTTGTGATTTTTTTTTTTGTTTGTTGAGGGTGGGGGGTTACTCTCCTAGGTTACAGCATGGTATTCGCGTTGGGGATTTTCGGTGGGACGGGTGGTTACGGTAGTTTGGTTTGCTCTGGGTGCTAGCTTGTCAGAGCAACTACAGTATCATACGATGATTAAGGGAATGTTGTACTGCACGGCAATGTCTTGTTTGTATTGTACTGTACGTATTTATGCTTGGTTTACCGTAAAAACTGGAATAATTGGACCTCACGCTAGGACGTTGGAGTTGCCGTTCCTAGTAAGGTCGGCCGTATTTTTCTTTTTATCTGTCTCAGTTGAGGGCCGAAAGAGAGTTTTTTTAGCTGTGTTTTTCTCCCCTTAAACCGAAGAAGGGAATTCTGGACGTCTAGCGTGAGTTCCAATTATTCCAGTTTTTACGGTATGCTTTGGACTTTGTGCTTTGTGCGTTGGGGGTTTAAGATGTGCAGTTTGAGTGAGTGATTGAGTGTTAATCTACTGTAAATCGTGACCCCCCCCCGAAGCACTGGTTGTTTGAGATGGGACTATGGTATGTGGGATACTCAACTATTATATACTCCCAGTAATAGGTTATTCCATGATAAAGAGCTTAACTTATTCGCTGTAAGTTCCGCTCTGCCAGGGGGGTGTCGGACGCTTCACCGACGGTTAATGAGAGAGTGAATGAGAGATTGAAAATCGAGTGATGGACTATGTACTAGTATTGCATCCCGGTGGTAGTGGGGGCTGCCTTCTTGCTTTGGTGTTCTCGGCGTGCTGATGGTGCTGTGTGTACAGCGCTGCTTTTGGAAGGATTGGAATTCTGGGTATCATATGTTGAAGTATCATAGGTTAATTTACTGGTTAGTTGGCTAAATAAGGTCTCAGTCATGGCATGGATAACGGGTGTCTTGTGGGGGGGGGTGGGTTTGAGGTTGGGTTTGGGTTTGGGTTTGAGAGGGAGAGGTTGGTATGGTTCGCTGAGGATTTCTTATGATACTTGCAGAATAGTGTATGCCTGCGGGGCGCGGCGGGAATATGTTGTGTTAGTGGTTTAATGGAAAGGGAGAGAAAGGAGAGAGAGAAGGGGGGGGGGGGGGGGGGTGTTGTTAGATAGAAGGGGAGGAAGAAGCTAAATTTATGATTAAGTTGTGGTGTCTCCAATATCGCCTCCGTTCTTCTCTTCTCTTCCTCCTCCTCCTCCTCCTTCTGTTGGCTTGTCCTGGGTGGTGGGAGGTTTACTAATGTAAGTTACGCTAGTAAGTAGCTTGCGGTTAATAAGATCCGAGGGGTGAGTGGGTACATTACTCTCTATTTTTTTCTTTGGGAGATATGCCCCTCGCTGTCTGTTCTCTGTATACCGTATTGGGTTGTTGTTTGTCTGTGTTCTGGATGGTGTGTCTGACTGATGATATTTTGCTAGTAAAGCCCACCTCCAGCGATAATAATAATAATAATATATAACAGGGAGTTTTCGGTGCTCCTGTTGCTAGCTGGTGGATATATTGAATTTTGGAAGGGAGGCAGAATCAATTATGCCCATAGTTAGTAGCTCATCTTGCGAAGAGGGGACTGATCCGGGGATGGGTAGGCCGGTCTTGGATCTTCCATGTATCAGTGAGATGGTCTTTGTCTTCATCTCTAAATTCCACATCTTGTGGGGTTTGGGGATGTCCCGTTTCACATGCCTCAGCACTGTTCCTCTCGCTATCCCGTATACTGCAACAACGACATTTCTATGCACCGCTAGTCGCATGTCATACGCACCCCGTATATGCTTGAAATTCGCCCACTGGGAGCGAGCTAGCTAGGATCAGTGTTATGGGCTAGCTACGATAGCGCTGAGGGTTGTGTGGGTTATTGGTTGCTGGTGGGTATGATATTCTGGTATCGTATCCTATGTTTAAGAATTTACAAGTAAGGTTTATTAAGAGGTACTGTAGTTCTTGATATCATAACAGAATAACTATGAAAGAGAGGGTTGGGGCTTCGGAGGGCCGAGCTTGGTTTTGAAGGTGGGTTGTGAATGGAGCGAGGTACAGTACGGTGGTTAGTTAGTTAAGCTACCGTATCTTCTCGAGGGGCTAGTATTGATGCCAGTATTTTCGGGCTGTGGCATTTTAGAGGATGGTGAGATCTCGTGAATATGTGTTGCTGTGATGTTGAGCTTGCTGGGGCGGAGGAGCTCTGATATGATAAAGGTTGCGTTTGTGATGTCGTTGACTGGCTTGTCTTGGCTTTGGCCAAACCTAGGCTCTGGGCTAGCTTTGAATTAGAGATAATAGACAAGGCAGCTTAGTGATACCCCGGGAGTAGGAATGCGGTACTGTACTCCTATAATACTGCACTTAATAGTGGCAAGTCAAAGCTCAACGAAGCTGTGATAGATAGTGCGAATATCCATCAAAACTCAGCTCCAATATCTCCCACAGGTGAAGCCGACATAATCCATCACAGATGCCGTGCCTGTATCGTGACATGTCCCAAAGAAGCCCAAGCATAGATCCTCCAGTCCAATACTTAGCAACCAATCTCCCGCCTTGTGCCACTCACTCATCATCACTCAGACACAACCTCGCGGATAATAGTTTCTCCTAATAAATTTTTACCTCTCCCTTGCACCAAGCAAGCAATTACGGTACAGTACAGACAGTACAAAATAAAAGCATGGTATTACAAAGAGGGTGTCAATTTATCTCTGCTAAACTCTACTTTGACCACATTGATAAAACTACACTTTCATTAGTTCCAAAAAACTGCTAACGAAGCTTCCCTCTCTCCCTCCCCCGCTAACCCGGTACAGCACTCCGTGCTCTGTATCACCAGAGGTAGGGACGCAGAAAGGTGTAACAGTAACAAATTTCGCTTCTCACTGGAGCAAAAAAGAAAATAATAATAATAATATCGGCACGGGAGCCGAGAAGGACAAAGGTTTTTAAACCCCCGGGCAATCCCTTTCACAAAAAAAAACCTCCCGAGTGCGAAAAGGGGAATTGATTGTTTTCTTTTCTTTTCTCCCAACGGACGAACGAACGAACCAGCGAAACAACACCAGCCAGCCGAGTCACTAGTTGGACGGAACAAGACAAGGACTCATTGTTCGCTAGAGTGGAACGTAGGCAGCAGCCGGGGGCGAGGGGGGAAGGGAAGAGGATGAGCTTGTTGGCTGGAAATCTACCGTACCGTAGCAATCCAACCAGAACAAAGGATCCAGCAATTTTCTAACCAGGGAGGGAAAGGGAAGTGTACTTACTTGTATGTAAGTGGAAGAGGAAGGGTGCGGCGACGGTGGGGGGGAATTAAAAAATTAAAATAAATTAAAATAAAATAATTACCCTTTTGTGGGAAAGGGGGGGGGGGTAGTAGTGGTGGTGGTTCTTGCGTTGTCCACCACACAACGATTCGATAACGATACGCTGGGGATTTTTTTTTTTTTTTGCTGGGATCGTTTCACGGATGGGAACTGACAGACAGACAGACATACATACAGACAGACAGACAGAAGATCGTGAAGAAGAGAGAAGAGAAAGGAGAGGAACTTTTTTCAAACAGATACGGACACAAAATTATGGGAAGAATGATCAGGCCGGCAACTCACAGAACGAGGTTTGTGATTCTGGCGTTTGTTGTGATTGTTTACTTCAACTACGTCATCTCGCCAGAATTCGGGAATGGTGGCTCCAGCTTCGAACTGAGTCGTCCTCAATCATCATCATCATCATCACGACTCGGTATATTCAACGGCGGTAGAGAAGGAGGGAAGGAGAAGGAGGATGAGGAGAGCTCTCGATATGGGAACCCCATACAATTCGACTTCAAAGGTAGCGGTAGAGCTGCTGGTGATAGCAAGCGGGCCGACGAGATCAAGGAGACCATGAGTAGGACCTTTTGGAAGTATAGGCTTGGAGCTTGGGGTAGCGATGAAATCATGCCGATTAGTGGGAATGGGAAAACTACGAGGTGGGGAAGGTTTTTGGTTTCCACTTTCTCTTTCTTGAAGCCGCCGGAGCTTGTCATGTTGCCATGTTCATGTCTCAGCTGGGCTGAGGTTTTCTTCTTTTTTTCTTTTTTTCTTTTTTTCTTTTCCCTTCTCTTTTTTTTTTATTTTTAAAAAAACTTCTCCTTTGAAGCTCAAGTTAATATTGGGTTTTTTTTTAGGAATGGGTGGGCAGCGACTATCGTAGACACTTTGACCACGGCAGCTATGATGGGTCTTGAAGAGGAGTTTAAGCTTGTGAGTGATAACTCGAGACAAAGTGATAATGCGTGATGCTGATTTTCGGACGGCTTTTTATTTATTTATAGGAATTAAGCTTCACGCTCGGAATTGATTTCAGTAGGGCTGAAGACCTTGTCGATCCCTTCGAGACGACTATCCGGTGGGCACTGGCTTCCCCTAGTCCCCTCTACTAGCTTTATGTTGATATATGATAGCTATCTCGGAGCTATGGTTTCCACGGTGGAGCTCATTGACAATGGTGTTGTCCGCCGAGGACTTGTGTCTGAGCAGGAAAGGAATGCTCTAGTAGCCAAAGCTGTCGAGCTAGCTGATAAACTAGCACCTGGTTTTGATTCTCCGTCTGGGATGATTTGGCCCAGAGTCAACTTCAATACAGATAAAGGCTGTAGAGAAGATGGGAGAGAAGTGGGATTGCACAACCATCCTACAATTGGCCCTGCCCGAGCTGGAACCAATTGGCTAGAGAATAGAATTCTTAGCAAGCTCACTGGAAATGATATATATGGGGAAAATGCAACACGTGCTTGGAAGTATACTTTGATTCCCCATCACCTCTGAAGCTTGATTCAGCTTATTAACCTTGTTTGTTTGTTTGTTTTGCAGGAAGCTTGTCTGGAACGAGTAAGTGTGAAGTTTTGTCCGAGATTTTGCCTTATTCTGACGATTTGGGATACAGGTCCTCAGAGGACTGGCCGGGTCTTGTTCAGTAAGTGCTCCAAGGCTTTGTGCTTCTGATCGATAATTAAATAGATTTCTGACAAATACCTTTAGAGCTCCATTTGATATCATGACTGGCAAATCGGTTGACAAAGATAGGAGTTGGGGTGGAGGGCACGACTCGTAAGGCCTTCCGAATGTTTTGGGCATTGATATTCTCGGCGGTTTACTGATATTGACCGGTGTCAATGATAGATATTACGAAGTTGGCAACCTGTTGTTCCAGTGGGCGGTTATGGGATAGGAGCTAACTTTTTCGCCGATAGTATCTCATCAAGGCACAAATATTAGCACCCAAGGACCGGCACGCAAATGTGTATGGCGAGAGGTGGGTGAAAGCTGTCGAGTCTACCATTAAACACCTCGCGCAATGGTCGACACCGGGAAAGGGTCGTCAAAGAGGAAAGCTGTTCCTCGCTCAATGGAAGAATGGTCTTTTAACCAGCGAGATGGGTCATCTCGCATGCTTCGCCGGTGGGAATTTCATATTGGGAGGGAAATATCTCGGTAGAAGAGACTTTGTACAATTTGGTCTGGACGTCGTCGATGGATGCCACGAGACCTACGTCAGCACGACTACACGCATTGGGCCTGAACGCTTCGCCTGGACACCGGCAGATAAGAGGATCGTTCCTGTACTCTATCCTCAGCATGGAGGACAGCGGGAACAGAAGAGTAATGCAGGATTTTGGGTCACGAACGCTAGGTATCTGCTGCGTCCCGAAACCGTGGAGTCATATTTCTACGCATACAGAGCGACAGGCAACCAGATGTACCAAGAATGGGCATGGGATGCATACAAGTATGTCATTCCTATTTGTTGTGTGATGATTGGAGGGGCGATCTGCTTTTGAGTGCCCGATTGACTTCCTGTTTCTTTCTTCCCACTTGTACATCGTTCCCGAACCCCAAATGGTGCAGTGTGTTGATTCGTGATACCTCTTAATGTAGGGCCTACATGAAGACAACCAAAGTGGAGTTCGGATATGCTTCAGTCAAAGATGTCACCTTGCCTGAAGGAGGTGGTCTGACTGATCAAGCAGAGAGTTTTTGGGGAGGTACGTCTATCATTTCCCCTCCCCTACCCGATCTTTCTTCCTTCCTTCCAGGGATACTTTCGGGATCTTCCCCTCAAGACCCTTTTTCTTTTTTACATATGGTCTAGCCCGGTCAATCTCTAATCTTTTTTCCCTAACTTCGCTGCCGGTGGGGTTTAAATTACCTTCTCACTCATCCCCAATCTCTCACTCACTCTCTTGCGACATTTTGATTTTCGTCTGCACATGACCGCTTCCCTATGCTGATTATCGTCTCACTTGTCCCCTGGGCGCTGGGATTGGACGTTCGGTGCTTCCAGCCGAGACATTGAAGTAAGCTACAATCTATTATCCCCACTTTTTTTTTCTTCCTTCCTCTCTTCACGAAAAATGCCCTCGCTTGATTTTTATTTATTTTTTACGCCATCCCCCATCCCGCCGCTCTATACCCATCCACACACTCTCTCTACGCAGCCTTTTCCGCAGGGGCCGGAAAGGACAAGGGGGGAGAGAGGGGGGTTACCATTTTTCTCCCCTTCTTTCAAGCATCTCCGCCCTTCAGCCGCAAAACATGATATTCAAGAGAGAAGAGGAGCAGGAAACAAGGAGAGAGAGACAGAAGGAAAAAGAAAAATGACAAGGCTGATTTTCCTGGGCGCGATTGCGCGCATACACCCACACGCATTAGATACCTCTATTTGACATTCACTAGTGAAGACGTTGGGAGCCTGGACGAATGGGTTTTCAGCACCGGTAAGCGCCTTTATTTCATTATGATATCTATTGTTTTGTTAGGTTTTTTTTTTTTTACTTCTTTTTCTTTTCCCACAAATAAACAAAACAATTAATTTTGATTTTCCCGTTTCCCCTGCCTTGCCTTGCCTTGCCTCCCTGCCCTGCCCTGTTTACTGTAGGTGGAAAGTCTTTACCCTTACACTTTCCAACCTAAACTATCACACACACCGTGACAATACACTCCAACAACCCCCCCTTTCAACCTCCGAATATAATTATTTGTTATATTATTTTGGAACCTTCTATTTGTTCCTTTTTTTCTTTTTCCTAGCACCCGACCCATCCATCCATCCACCCATCCATCCATTCATCCATCTTGCCTTTTGTTTGTTCGTTCGTTCGCCTCCACTTTTGTTTCGTTCGCCCCTCATGCCTTACCTCACATCTCCCTTCCCTTCCCTTTACCTCCCGGCAGTTCTATGAAGTGAATAAAAAAAGAGGGAGAAAGGGGATAATTACTTTTTTTCTCTTTTTTCTTTTTTTCCCTTTCCCCTTCCCCCTTCTCCATATTCTCTTACTCATTCACTCACACATTCACTTCCTTGGGTCGGTTGGTTTTTGATATTATTATATATCGATCATGAGGTATCATTTACCTTACCTCACACTTTACAGCACCATCCTTCCATCCCACCATCCATCAATTCCAAATAAGTCATGATTCACTTACACCCCCCCCCCCTCCCTCCCCATGTTTCGCACCGACGCCTCGTCTCCCTTCCCGCTCTCTCTATGTATCTCTGTCTGTCTGTCTGTCTCCCCCTCTTTCCTTCTTTCTTCATTACCGTACCGTATCTTTATCCCCTTCCTTGCACACACACATACATAATCAAACTCATAATCAAACTCGGAAAGACAGATAGACAAAGAGGGGGTTTCCCTAATCAATCAATCAATCCATGATACCAATTTTCTTTTCTTTTTTTCCTTCCTTCCTCCCCCACTTTTTTCTTTTTTTTCCATATCGCATTACCTACAATACTTTCTTTTTCCTTTTTTCCCCTTCCATTCTGCAAAGCTTTGCTTTTTTTTCTTTTTTCTTTTCTTATTTGCAGAATAGAAGGAAGCAAAGAAAGAGAGACAAAACAAAACCCCTGACGCTTGCGTGTGTGATTAGAAGCACATCCGTTCCGAATAATGCGGTGATTTGAGTTATGCTTGGATTGGTTGGGTTTTGGGACAGATACCGCACAAGATGCGAATTTGCTAACCCCACTGTTGTGAGCGGGGGGGCGGTTTGGAAGCTATGGTAGGGGTGAGTAAGTAATATCAGAACTTTATGCTATGGAACGATACAGGGGGGAAGAGGAAGGGGGGAAGGATGGGGAGAAAAATCTCCTTTTTGTTTCTTTTCTTTTCTTTTCTATATAGTTTTTGTGATTTTTTCTTTTTTTTTCTCTAGATCATCACGTTGGCTATGATATCATGGAGGGAATGAAAACGAAAATGAAAATGAAAACGAAAACGAAAACTATAAAGTTATAACCAAAACAAAACTAGATCCGATATATTAGTAATAATTCCCAAAATATATGAATATCATCATACCAATGATCCAAACCGGCATATTTTATTTTTTATTTTCCCTTCCTTCCTTTTTTCCTTCCTTTTTTCCTTTCTTCATGTCCCTACCGTGTTTTGTTTTGTTTTTTTTGTTTTTTTTGGCAAATGATATACCTACAGTATTGTACCGAATGAAGGCATTTTAACATGCACTTGTACAGGGACAATTGTTTTTTTTATTCCGTTTCTCACTCAACTCCCTCGCACTGCTGGAGTGGGAGTTTTTATTTATTTATTCATTCATTCATTTATTTCTTTCATCTGTTTTTTTTTGCTCTGCACTTTAGGATGCGTGCTTGTGCGTGGGTTTTGAATTGGGGGTGGTGGTGAGTAAGTAACTTGGCTACGGCACTTGTATAGACAGGAACAGGGGATGGGGGGTTGGGAGAGTACGATATTGTACTGCATATATATCATGCTAGGATAACGTGGGTCAATGACGAATACTGTGCATTTTTTTCTTCTTCTTTTTGTACGGTTACGTATCATTTCATTTTTTTGATTGATTGATTGATGGATGGATGGATGGATTGATAAAGATATGATAATGTATTGTACAAATACAAAGTTGGAATATAACAATATGTACTGTAACCCGGTAATTCACAATATCAGCGGAAAGGAGGAGGAGGAGGAGGAGGGAGAGGAGGAGACCGCTGCTGCATAGCAGCTTTTCTCAACATTTCCTCCGCACGTGATTGAAAAGCGAATGGAACGCGACGGAGCCAGAGTGTGTATAGGAGGATTCCGGAGACGTATCCCGCTATCCCAAAAAAAAAAAAAAAAAAAAATCATTAGCAATCGCCCGTAAATGGATGGATAGAGGAAAGACATACCCAAATGTCCCGTATGTCCAATCCCCAGCCCATAATCCCACAAAAACGCGCCGCCAAAATCGAACGCTGCGAGCGCCGCCATGAGCGTGCGGATCTTGAAGCCGTAAGGAATGAACATAAGGTTCAGCTCCATGCCCGGACAAACGATCGCGGCGACAGTCCCCAACGCAATGATGCCCCCACTACTTCCCAGATTCGCGCTGACCGCGTCCTTCAGTCGCTTCTCCAGCCGCCGCCTCCCATCCTCGTCGAGTAGCGCTGCCGCGGCCGGGAATCGGTGGTGGCGGAGGGCGGCGTTGAGCTCTTGCCCGGATACGCTCGCCCAGGGGTTCAGCCAGCGCTCGTAGGCGGTTATACCTGCGCCAGCCATGGCCGAGCCTAGGAGGAATGTGGCGGCGGCGCGGCGATCACCGTAAGCGAATGAGAGGCTCGGGACGAAGGCTTTTATCCCCATGTAGCAGAAGAAGTAGTGCATTATCCCGCCGTGGTTGAAGGCGTAGGTGATCATTGTGTGCCATGGCGCTGGATCTGCGCACTGCGGGAAGAAGCGGATTGGCGTTAGGGTTGTGTTTGCCCAGGTTGTCTGGGAGATGTATTGCAGGCGGAGGAGGTCCGGGCGGTGGGTTTTGATGTAGGCATTCAATTGCTCTTTCGTTAACGAGGCGGTGGTGGTGGTGGAGGTGGGGGTGGTAGTGGTGGTAGTGGTAGGTAAGGAACCGGATTCTAGATCTCGGGCTGAGATTAAGAAGGGTGCGAGGAGGTTGATGTTCGAAAGTATGAATACTGGTAATGTCAGGCAGAGGAATAGCCAGACCACCGGACGGCCAGGTTCGGGCTCGTTCGGGTCTGGGTTTTCGTATTCCGCTTCTGTCTCTGCCTCGCTTCTCCCTCCTCCTCCTCTTCCTCCTCCGTTATTACCCCCCTCTATCGATTGCGCCCCATCATATTCCTCCCGCAGCGAGCCGCCCCTCCGTACATTACCACCATCCCCAGGATAGGTCCTCGGAGACCGTGCATGAGCAAGCCCCCATCGCGGGGTAGTAGCTATTCCCCTCTCACCACCACCCAGACCCCCCTGCCGCCGCCGCAGCTGTACCCGTAATGGCACTAACAACCCCCCCGAAACCGGAGCTTTACAAACCCTCCCCCGCAAGAATTGCGATATGCGGGGTTTGTGTAATGATGATAAGAACATTTGTGGACTTGCGGTTATGTATCTAGCACGGAGTGTGTGTGGGTTGAGTTGAAGTCGAGTCGAGTCAACAATCACATCACCTGGTCATAGCGTTTCTCTTTTTTTTTTTCTTTTCTTTTCCCCACAATAAATTATTACGCTTAAGCACAGGGGCATGTTTAGTGTCTTGGCAGACATAACTTAACCTAACCCTCCCCTTACCCCAGCACTCCAAAAGTTACCATCCCCGTCCCCTTCCATCCATCCCTTGCGGCGCCGGCCACCACCACCACCACCACCACCACCTGGCCGACGCCGCCCGCACCCCCCAACATTAACACAACCAAACAAACCAAAGTAGACCCTTCCTCCTCCTACACACCAGTACTACAAGTATAATCAACAACTCTATAACACGAGTCCAAACTATAACCATCACAACCCCAAGAAAACTCCCCAAACAGTATTAAAAAAGAGAAAATTTAATCAACAAAACGCCCACCTTCCTAATCCAACTCAATCAAATCCTCCTCCTCCTCCTCCTCCTCCTCCTCATCAACCCCCCCCCCTTTTTCAAGCGCCAAACTAAACCAACCCCCCCCTGAGTACCTACAGTACAAGTACCGGTACTCAGGCAAGCAGGCAGGCACAACCTCAGCCATGTGCGGAATATTTTATCACCAACCAACGCGGGACATAACTATGATACAGCACTGTAAGCGGATGGAGAGATAGATAAGCCGACTCCCGACAATTTGGATCTATGGGAGAGTGGTGGTACAGTAATAACTGGTAGATCTTTCCAATGAGGCTTCTTAGTTCCTCAGTTTTTTTTAAATAAAAAAAATAATAATAATAATCCCGATCACGGCAGACTATAAAACCTGTACACTCAATCCTAATCGTGGGATTTGATAAAACCAGAGAGAGAGAAGAAATACGCCATCTTACAGAAAACAAAATAAACGAAAACAAAAACGAAATACCCCCCCTCCCCCTCTCCCCCCCTTTTTTTTTTTTTCCCATCCATCAATCAATCAATCAATCTCAGCCCACTTACATTTTACCAACCGGTAAATATAAAAAAAAATATAGAAAATACCCCCCCCCCCCCCACAACCACCATAAACCCTCCCCCAAAAACGAACCATAAATCCCCTTACAATAAAATCGAGATAAGAAAAAGAAAAGAAGAAAAAAAAACTCCCTGACTACTTACCATACTCTCCTCCCCCCACCACCACCACAAAGTAAAATCAGAAAAGCAAAATAAGTACCCAAAACCATGATAAGAAAGTAAAATTTAAACTCCCCGACCGGCCCCAAACAAAGCACAAAAGAAAAAGATGATACGATAAATAGTATGGTAGAGTAGAGTTAGAAGAAAAAAAATTTAATATATCATAGTTAGAATCCCCCCCGGGGCACAGCCTTGCTTTGCTTTGCTTTATCATAAATTTGACTTGCTAAAATAAAATAAAAAATCCCTTGATATCCAAAGCCGAAACCCAACCAAACCAAACCAAACTGCAAAATACTCCGAGATAGACTACCGGTACTGTAAATAGAGAGAAAATACTATCGTATAAAAGAAAAAAAAGAATTTCCCAAATCCCAAACCTGTTACTCCATTCGTTCCAGCCCAAAGTAGGTATATGTTTTTTTTGATTTTTTTTGATTTTTCTTTTTTTTTCTTTTCTTTTCCGTTCCGTTCGGGGTTTTTTTTTCCCTTGCTCTCTCGTCCTTCCTTCCTTCCTTCATATCATCATCCCTTTTTTTTCCTACCCTACCCTACCCGTACTGTTACCGTACCCTACCCTAAACTGCAGCTCACCTCACCTCACCTTTGAACCAATCAATCAATCAATCAACCAACAAAGCCCGACCAACTAACCAACCAACCAACTGACCGAAAACCACCCCCAAGTTCATGCTCTTTTTTATAATCTTTTTAGTGTTTGGTATTTCCTTCAAGAAAAATTCCCAGTCCTTCGCCGTGACCAAAACACCCCCTATCCCCCGAAAAATCTCTTACACTAAAAAAAAAAAAAAAAAAGAAAGAGAAAAAGGAAAAAGGAAAAAAAGGAAAAAAAGGAAAGAAAAAAGAAAACCCTAATACTTTTCTACCCTATTTCTTTTTCTTTGCCCTGCCCTGTCGACTTTTACCTGCCACCATTAATCGTTACACGCGTCTCCTGATATAGCCACCTTGGTGCCTAACGGACCAGGTAAAGGGCGTGAACGTCATCAATGCCTGGCTCCAGAAAGACGCAAAAATGTACTAGAAATAAAGTAGCAGAGAAAAGTGAAGAAAAGAAAAGAAAGTCCGAAAAAAAAAAAAAAAAAAAGGATACCCCCGCTTCTCCAACATCCGTAAGATCGAGAAATGCCTGCTATAAATCCCAAGGTGATGTTACATACCACAAAAGAAACACAAAAGAAAAGAAAATACCCCATAATCCGAGTTCACGCTGATTCCGGAAAAGGATATGATGAGTGAAGAAAAAAAAAAGGTGATTAGTTTAAAAATTACAGGAGCTTAGCTGTCGTACGCGGCCGCTTAAGCTGCGATCCATCTTTTGTATGGCCAAAGATCGAATCCTAATTTTTTTTCTTCCTTCTTCCTCTTCGTTCAAAGAGCTGAGAGATCCGGGTAGTAACCGCGTGAGGTTTCTGCTGGCTCAAACCGCCCGCATTTCGGATAAAGGCTCGTGTTATTGAACCTTTGCTCCCTCCCAACCGAGGCGCCGCCCCCCAACCAGTTTGCACTGTACTCTTCCTTTGCTGTCTTCCTCAAAGAATCATTGCTGGACATACTCGCAGGAATGTATGAGGATACATCAGAATCAAACTGTTGACAGTTCGTTTCCAAAGGATGCTCACTCTTTCGATCATTGCTGTAAGAGTGAGTTCCGTAATTATTCTCAAGATGCTGCGGAGGCGGTTGGCTGGCGGACTCGTAGATCGTTGAGGGGAAATATTGATATCCAACAAAACCAGAATCGAGTTGTGAGGCTGTCTCTGTATCTAGGATTGGGTCGATCGGAGGCTCAAGATGTGACGAAGAAGATGTGCTAGATACGGAAGAGTTGTGGTGGATGGAAGGTGTTGCAGGGGATGAGTGCATGGATGATATGCCGGTGGTGTGCAGCTGCAGACCAGTCATTCCCATGGAGGAACTTGAGCCTCCAAGACCAGGAGCGGAAGTTACTCCGTCCGGACTCATAAAACCGGATCCGCCAGAGGTGGGTGAGGGGTGGGTACCGTTTCCATTCCCAGAGCCCCCTCCCGCACCAGGACTGGAAGCGCTTGTCCTTCGTTCATCCGCGTAATGCCCTGGGCTTCTCCCGCGTACCACCATGGGGGCGGATATCCTGTATGCAATCTTGACCCAACCTCCATCGGAACCCTGCGGATTTGAAGGGTGCCCGGAAACGCTAGCTGCTGAGGAAGACGGGCTACCGACATCGGCGTAAAGCTCGACAATTAAATGGTAATATTGTTGGGCAGCCCGCCGCTTACCGTTATTGGCTGTTGCCGACTTAAATTGGATCCTGTCAAAAACGGCAATGTGTTGCTGTTGTTGAGTCTGCTGCGGGAAGCTGTACTCGCGGTCTAAAGAGCCCACCTGGGGTGAGTGCACCTGTTGCTGAAGTACGGGGCTCGAACTCGAGGCAGCAAATGCCATCCCCCCGGTTGGCTGGGGACTAAGCTTTATCCTGTTTGGTTTGTGCTGTGGCCCCTTGTCTCGTTTGGGAGTGTGCTGAACAAGATCAACAACCTTTCCACCCGGAGCATCAACCACTGCAGAGATGCACATGGCGAAAGCGAGAACGTGTTCCGTAGGTCCCCCTGCGGTCCTCCTCAGATACAGCGGTAGCGAATAAGTGGTAGGCTGTAGGCTGTAAGAGCAAATCACCGAAAAGTAATTGCGTCGGTAACAAGTCCAATCCCGCTCGGACAAGAAGAATCCCTTGTCCACTCGAGCGTGAATCTCTGGTCGAACAAGATGCCCATCAGCCGAAGTAAGTGAATGAATGAGTTGAGTCTCTCCTAGTGGAGGGCCAGCAGAGTTAACCCCTAAACCATTGGAGGTAGGGTCATGTTGCCCTGGTAACGGTGAGGCAAGGCTGCCACCGACGGTAGGGGAAACAGTGATTGTAGGAGAGTCCAGAGCACGGCTAGCTGGTGTCAGTGGAGAATGAGGTGATGCCAAAATATCCGATTGAGATCCTCGAGAAGGAAGATGACGTGAAAGATGAGGAGTGGATGTAGCATAGTCTGCCCTCACAGACGAACCAAGTGAGGGTGAGACAGACTTTGTGCTGCCCGAGGAGGAGCGGTGGTGCGGACCCATACCAGAAGTAGGACTTTGTCTACAGGACAATGGTGTAAGTAACCCTTCTTCTTCTTCTTCTTCTACTTCTTCTTTCTTCTTCTTCTTATTCTTCAAAGGCAACAGGAAAGTGGACAGGGAGGAATTGCATAACCACATACATTGAGGGAATTCTTGGTCGTGAATCGGAACTCATGGAGTAGGATGGAAAGGTGGTAGATGAGGCACTCGTGGGATAGGAAGTAGGTTGGAAGACGTTTGTGAATGGCGAGTAGGCGATTGAAGAAGCAGCCGATGTGGGGCTGGAAGAATCGTAACCAGAACTGCTAGTAGCTGAGTATCTACGAGGAGAAGAGGATCGTCGTCAGCTTCGTTTCGGGGCGGAAATAAACATGACTGAGGAGGAACAGAAAGTCGCGTGATGGAGAAACCAACAGGACTCGATATCGCGAAAAGCGAAGACGGCATCAAGGAGTGGGAAGGAGAATAAAGGGTAGGGTTGTGGGTAGGTTGGGTAGGGTTGATAGGTGGATTGTGGCAGATAGGTAAGGTATGGAGGTGAAATTACGGAGTGAGAAGCAGCGAAATGGAGAGAGCACACACCGTGGATCCTGCAGCGCGGGCAGAGATGCACCAAACCGAATATTACTGGCAGCGGGAATGGGGAGCGACTGAATCGACGAGTGTGAGATAGGATGATGTTCTCGTTGCACGGCCGAGCTCGAAGTGTCGAGAGGTTCGGGTTTGGGTGACATTTGAACGGGACCAAATCCTGTGCAGCCCACAAGGAAAGAGAAGATCGCTGTTAGCCAGACTGCTAGCCGAAATAATATGCAGCACGCAGACACACCGCCAACCCCACACACCCAGTAAGAGTAGTGGGAGTAGGATGGATCAAAAGCAGAAGTAGAAAACCCGACAATGGGTAAAAACACGAAATAGGAGATTGCAGCGTAACTCCAAAGATGCAAATGAAATAATGTGAAATAATAGAAGAAAAAAATGAGATTGAAAAGTTTGGAAGATAAATAAATAATAAAAAAAAACAAGAATGTCCAAGATGGTGGAAAAATCCCTTTTTTTTTTTTCCTTCGTCTTCGGATGGCTGTGCAGTAGAGTTGCAGTTGCAGTTGCAGATGTTTTTTGTGTCGGGTGTGTAAACCGGTGCAGTGCAACACAGACGGACAAAGGAGGAAGAAGAGTGACAGGTGGAAGGGGGAAAAGAGTGAATAGGTAGGTACAAATGAGCAAAAAATAAATAAATTGTAGTGATGAGCAGCGAGTGAATGTAAATGCGTGAGTGCGCGAGTGCGTGAGTTGAGTGACAAAACGAGTGAGGCGAATAGTAGAATACGGTACGGTACAAATAGGATACAGTACAGATCTCAACTCGAACTCGACTCAACTGGGTGAAGTGGAATTACTCCTGCCCCACCATGCACGTGCAGTTCTCGCTAGGCATCACTCTTTCCGCGCTGCCTGCATCGGAGATAGCGGGGGACGACACAGGAAGGAAGGAAGGCAGGCAGCCAGAGGAAAACAACACCTAATTGAAGGGTGCAAATACCGGCTGTCTGTATGGTCTAGCCCAGCTGTGTTCGAGCTGTAGCTGCCGGAGAACAATGATAGAAGAAAAAGAAGGGATGAAGGGTGTCAAGGAACATTAAGGAATGAGTAAAATAAAATGATGAAAAACTGCAGGCGGGAGAAACCAGGCAATGGAAAGTGAAAGTGTGAGCTGCTTCTGCTTATGCTTCTGCTTCTGCAGGCCCTGATGTCTCTCTGCTGCCAAAAAGGAACAAGGAAATGGAACTCGAAAAAAGTGATAGGAATAAAAATAAAAATGGAAAAATGGTAAATGGAAATAATAAATTCAAATAATGAAATAAATGATATCACGGAGGGGAATAATACTCACTGCTGCTCATCTGCAATGCAGTTCCAGCGCCTGGGCGCAATGACCACAAGACAGCCAGTGGAAAGGATTAAATAGGTTTAGGGAGGGAGGGGAGGTGATGTTGGCTGAGTGCGTCTATTCTGTCCTTAGAGTCGAGTTTTCTTCTACCGTAAACCTTTCTTGATCGTCTTTCCTTTTTTTTCTTCTTTCCTTTCTGCTTCCCTCACCAGTTTGGGGGGAAGGGCAAAAATAATAAAAAAATAAAAAGGGTTGGGCTGCTTGATGCGTTTCGTGCGTTGCTGCGTTGCGTTGCGTGCGTCCGTCCGTCTGTCTCGTCTTGTTGTCCCAAGTGGGCGGAACCCTGAAAGCAATCCCGTAAATCTCAAGTCAGTCGAGAGTCCTTTCCTGCTTCACCAAAGATCGCTCGTCTCGTTCGCCCGAGAAATCCCAAAAAACCTCAAAAAAAAACTTATCAATCCCCACACACACCACTCAAAACCCAACTTGCATGCAACCAATTCCCCCACTACTATTCCAACCCACACAAGCTGATACCCCATTGTCCCGCTACCACCCCTCAAAGCTACTGACCATCTAACCACTATCCAATACCGAAACCCACTACTAAATGACCAAAGCCAACCAAATAAAAAGACATCATGTTAAACAATCCAAAACTTTTTGCCCCACCTTAATAGGTAGGGCAAGTAGATCGGAATGAAATGGACATGGTAGAAGAAATAAAAATAAAAATAAAAATAAAAATAAAAAAAACAGACAATAGGCAACGGCCACTAGACTAGGTCTAGATCCGATCGACGAGATGAGGAAGAGCACACTGTACTTACAGCTAAAAAAGAAACAAACTTGGAGCAAAAAAAATTATTATCTTCTGATTCCCCCTCACAAATATGAGTACGATATGGTACTGGGCAGATTCGAAAAAAGGCTTTCGTTGCGAAAAAGGTATCGATTGCGTAGTTGAAGCAGATGCAAGCCTGTAAAATTCCGAAGAATGTGTAGAAGCGGAAAGAAGAAAAAAAAAAAAAAAAGTTGGGGAGAGAATAAAAAAAATAAAAATAAAAAAGATATGTGAGCAAGTAAATAGTAGCTCTTTTGGATTGATGCTGCTGGCTGCTGCTTGTCGTGGAGCGAACGGGGTCTTCCAAGTGGTGGGGGTGGGCGAGGTATTTTAGGGCGGCTGAGCCTGGGGTCGGGGTGTCGGTATATGTCGGCCTGTCTGGGGAAGTGATCCAGGTCTAAGTTGACAGAAAACAAATGTTTCGCGCCCTAACACGAAGGATTCCCAACGCGTCTTCTTGCTAAGAAGGAAAAAAAAAAAAAACCCCGAGGGGGGTTGGATTAAAATAATAGTAAAAATAATAATAATAAAAAAATGTGGTGCGTCCCGATTATTATGCACGTTTGTCCGTTGGTAGACAGGAGGACAGGAATCAAAGGTTATCTCCAAGAAAGTCCTCTTGGGGGTTGAAAAGCCAATAAGGGTATTAGATAGAAAAGGTAAGCAGGTAGGAGGCCCAGCAAACTACCAAGCGAAATGACAGGGACGCTTCTTTGGTTGGCCCTGTTGAGGGAAATTGAATAGCGGGAAGAGCGGGCTGATCGTTCTTACTCAAAAAAATTATTGCTTTTTGTGACCCTTTTCTCTTCTTTACCAGTCTCTATCTCTTTCTCTCTGCCTCTATCGGTTGTTTGAATGGATGATAGGTGATCGAATGAGTGAATGAGTGATGCCTGGTGAGCTCAACGGTAGCTGTGGGTTAAAAACAGTGAGGGAGTGAATACTGTAGCTGAACCAGAAGCTAATATCCCAAAGCGTGGGAAATGATGTGGTGATATATAAAAAATCTTCAACTAACGGTTCAAGCCGGATAACGAACGTGCCGCAGAAGGATCGTGGCAGTGATGAAGCTTTCTTTCTTTCTTTCTTTCTTTCTTTTTTTTTTGAAGCTTTTCAAGGCACTAGTGGATAGGTCCGGGGAAGGTTGAATAGGCGAAAATGGCGTTCGTTCGAAGATCCAGTTCGACAATGTCAGGAAAGAGATATCGAATGTTGCAAAACAAACTGCTGAGATGGCTGATGAACTTTCGAGAAAAAAGTCACCGTACCGCTCTGTGAAAAGCAAGATCCAGTCGTGACTGATGCCTCAGGGAAGAAGACTTAATTTATTGGGCATCGAACTATTCAAAAAGATCCGTAACAGCCTCTACATAGTCCGAGCTCACACTTTCCTCACACCCCCTTCCTTTCCCCCAGGTTCTCTCTACTCTCTTCCCCCATCCGCTCCCACCACCACTTACTGTACTGTGCTCGTTCACTCCCCCCTAACCCCTCCTTGCCCCTAGTCGACCCAGACTACCTAACCTCTGTGCTTACCGTACTTACCTTTGTCTTTTTTCTGGCTATGAGACTACCTCTCCATCGGATCCATCTTGCCCCAAATCTGCCTTCCTGCATGCCTGTGCCTTCCTTGCCCACCACCTTTCATTTCCCTACCCATTTAGGATGGGGACTGCAAGTCAGTGCGCTTAGGGTCTAGAGAGTGGATGGGGGATAGAGATGGGGGGGGGGGGAAGGGAGATTGGAGCCGGGGTCCCGCTTGATGTTCCTGCATTTTCTATGCGATTAGAGGGCGGAAAAGAGGGTAAGAGAACCAGCAGACAAGTCTCTCTTTCGTCAAGCTGAAGTGCTAAGCAAAAAATAGCGTCAAGATCCCCGTAGAGTTATCGGGAGTTATAAAAAGAACAAGGTTGGGGCTAGCGCGAATAGGGATTGGGGTGAATGTGGAGGAAGGGGTGGTGGGTGAAGGGTCAAAAAATCCATAAGGGAACGAAAAAAGGAGAAAGGATGTGATGCGAGTAGTAGCGCAGGAAAGAAAGAAATCCCTGCAGCAGATTGATACGAGCCTGTTCCTCATCCCTCACCCCTCACCCTCCTCCTCACCATCCTCCTCATTTTTTATTTTTTTTTTATTTCTTTTTATTTCCTTCAAAATTCCCGTTCTTCTGCTTTGGGCCATTTCGCAACATTTCTCTTCTCTCCCTTGGAAGACCTGACAAGGATGAGCGAGAATCTAGCCAACCATATTGTTTCCCAAGCAAATTATCCCTGCGAAGAATCCTTCTCTTGGATTTCGCCCCCTTGTACCCCTGTTGATTCCCTGAGCTCCAACTGGTCAGAAGAGGAGAGACTGCAGGACGGAATTCGGTGTTGCCGAATCCCTAGACGAGGGGGAGGGAGGGGGCCAGAAAAGAAAAGTCCGCCTTTGCGGTGTATCATATGTCAGTTATGGGTACCGTAGTCTAACCTGCAGTAGAAGAGAGATGTCTGCAGGTTAACGATATTTATCCGCGGCTTGGCTTCCTGACTTCCGTCTGTTCTGGGACCTGGGCGTCGATGATTAATCTATATTCCGATCCAATTTGGTGTCTATGAAAAAAACATACGAAAAAGCAGCAGCGAGAGAGGGCATGAGGAGGAGGAGAATACGGTAGGCAACCATCGCCTCTACTGTACCGTGGATGCTATCTACCTAGTTTTAGGGGGGTTATGAATGAGGAAAGGGGATGACGAAGGGGCCTCGGGACGGGCTGTCGAGAAACAAATAATAAATCAAGTCAAGACAAAAGACAAGACAACACAACACAAGACAAGACAAAAAACGGTTTGCTTGTATTAGTTATTATTATCATCATTACTGCGGTACTATTACTGTACCCTACTGCATATTTTGCTACAGCGGGTAGAGAGACGGAGTGACAGGTATCGCAAGAACATGTCGCCCCAAAGTTCAGACGATTTTCTGTCTCACACACTCTCAATGTTGTCTTGGACGTTACGGTACCGTACAGTACTAGTACTGAAATGGTAGGCTGCTCTCCAAATTAACCTTTAAACATTGATTAAGTTTTTCCTGAAGCGAGCACGGCTACCATACGGCAGCAACACCCATATCCCTGAACTCGATTCTGGGTTTCGCTCCAACAGGCTTTGATTGATTGAAGGGTCCGTTCACCACCAGCATCCCAAAAGAGAGAAGTTGACTTCTCCATGATTTCCTATCTCATATGATCCATACGTATCCATACTCGACCCCCAGCTCTCCATGATATAGCTACCCGTATGGTACGGTACCGTAAAAACTCTTGCGATTCGCCATCTCCACCAGGCCTCAGATCGCAGCATTTGCCCACAATAGGTTTAGTTTGGCAAGTTAACAGAATTACGAAAACCAGTTAATGAGATCCAACACGTCTAAATGACTCATGCTATACTGTGAGAGGAAAGTACTAATCCTTCTCGGGAGCATCCGTCTCTCAATCCGGAGATCAGAGGGTTTGCGGAGATGGCGAATCGCAAGAGTTTTTACGGTACTCGCACAGTACCCCGTAGGGGAAATATATCACTAGGGGAACCAACCAGATTGCATCGTATCATAGATACGGTAGGCATCGCCCAGACTTTAGGGGTGAAGGGGAATATGCCAGCCAGCCAGCCAGCCAGCCCCTCCCAAAAGAAAAGAAAAAAAAAGAAGAAAAAACGTGGAAACTACATACATACATGAATCATTGTGCTGTGCTCTACCAAAACGTGGTCAGTATGGTACTATGCCAGGAATTGTATCATACTGTACCTACCTTACTTACCTAACTGCTGGAAGAATTGGCTATGGTTTGGCGGGGTTTATCATACACACCGTACAGTACATCCATCCTCCCCTCGTCAGAAAAAAATAAAATAAAGCAATACCATGCTGTGCCGGTCACTGAATGGTGAGGGGAAATAGAAGCAAAGCAATCAAGGCATGAGCTCAAGCCTCCATGATTCAAGTTCGGGTTTTAGGCCCATGTACTATTGCGGCGAGCCATCCATCAATCGAGCGCGTGGGAAGTTTGTTTTTTTGTTTTTTTGTTTTTTTCCCTTTCCTTTTGCAAAAAAAAAAAAAAAAAAAAAGCGGAAGAAGGAAGGAAGGGAGGAGAAAATTAGTTGCGATGACCTTTGAGTCAACGTTTCCGCCACGGTAGCGGTAGGGGTTAAGTTGACTTAACTTATCCAATACCGAATCATGAAATTTAAAACCGGACCAACTGCCCAGCGGATCAATTAGGACGGTATCCTAAACAGGGATTTGGTAGTGGTGGTTAGTTGGGTTAGTTAGTTTAGTTGATCACACCCCCCCCCCTACCCCTACCCCTACCCCGGCTGCCCCTTTACGAGTGAATGGTCGTGGGAAAGGGAAAGGGAAAGGGAAGCGCGGGGGGGGGGGGGGGGCTAGACGACAAAAAGACCCTCAACTTATATGAGATATCAAACAGACGTACATATGATACAGTACCGTACAGTTACCGTGCTAATACGAGAGAGAGAGAGGGGCAGAGAGAAGAGGAAATCTTGATAAGAAATTTTACCGTACCGCGATTATTCAAATACCGTGATGCAGGGATGAACGGTAGTTATGAGAATACTCATAAAGAAATAAGAATGGAAGGAGCAAAAGATAGGAAGAAAGAAGAAGGCGAGACAGAGCCCACCTCCACCATAGTGAGGGCACAAAAGGGCAAAAAGAAAAGAAAAGAAAAAAAACAAAGACACAAAAAAAAAAAAGAAAAGCCATCAACGGAGCCTTTCTTGGAGGGAGGGGGGGGGGGGCGCGGGAAGGCTGGATTTGATGGATTGATATGCAGACGCCTCACGTTTGAGGTACAGACAGACAGAACAGGCTCTTCAGTACCTTACAGTTTACAGTTTACAGGTACGACTTACTGCCACTGCACTGTCCTTTTGCTTTGCTTTACCGTACCATACTTACTTTTCCACCACCATCGGAGTACATACCGAACAGTACCTCACATACCATACAGGTACCTGTACTCGTACATCAGACACACGATGATACTGTAGATCGCGGAAGGAGGAAGGAGGAGGGAGAGACAGGCGGACACGAACAGATAGACAGCTTCCTGTCAGTCCGCCCGTCCGTCCGCCCGCCTTTGCAAAACAAAAAAAAAAAAAGCCATAGTCGTACGAAATCGAAATAAGGCTTCCCCGGATGGATCTTTGTACGATGTTTGGTGGTGATCACTTTTCGCACGAGCTACGGTAGCTAGCTAGCTAGTTTAACTTAAGCATGGTAGGTGATGTCTCTTCTTTTTTTCTTTTTTACTCTTATTGGCATGCAAGTAACGGTGCACTAAATCAATAAATGAAGGTTCCTACGATGGTGGTACAGTACGGTGGATGCTGTGGTGTGTGGTATGATCTGGTACTGTACCTTACGGTTGCGGCGGAAGAAGAAGAGGATGAGGAAGAGGATGAAGGAAAGGGGAGTCAGCCATTTTGATGGGATGGCTAACTAACTAGCTAACTACAATGGAAAAAAATGATACACAGCTGACGGACGGGCTAACGAAATAAACTACCGGATAGAGTAGTGCCGGTCACTGGTAACCTGGGTATTTTTCGTGAAAAGTATCCCCCACTTTGAAGGTCTACTACTCCACCAAAAAAATGACTTTTTTTTTTTAAGAGTGAAAACATACACTATTTGATGTGCTCTATCAGCAGTCGCTCTTAAAACTGCGATAACATTACTGACTGTGGAGTTGCAAGGATTTGAAGTTGGCCAAATGCTACACACCATCCAACCCAAAAACAGGAATGAAAGGCCGGGTAACCCCTATCCCAGGACAAAACTTCTGACTATTAAGCACCCAAGCGGCAGAAAAGGGTAAAACATTCTTATGTAATATTACCAAATTAGGCATCTTGGCATGATTATTCAGCACTCGGATCAATGTTACAGCACTCCGGTTACCGCTGACCAGCACCATACAATAAGACAGTTGTAGTTGTAGCAGGTTGAGGTTGTGGTTGGCTGGTCGGGCTAGGCTGGGCTGGATAGATAGCTGATTTGGTTTGGTTGGTTGGGTAGCACTGCAGTGACAAAAGCTAATGCGGGAAGCGGTGGAACAAACCACGAACATTGTTACATACAATACTTGTACATACAGGTCCCACCCACGTGGAGCGCGCAACCAACCAACTAAAACCAGGCAGGAGGGAAGGGAAGGAAGGCAGGCAACCCCCATCATCGGCGCGGGCCGTAAAGGAACTTGACTGTGCTTACTTCTAATTCGCGATATGATAATATGATATTGCGGGGGAAGGACTAAGTTAGTTATTGCAAGGATGTTGGGGGGGACTATTTTTCCTTCATTCACTCTCTCACTCTCTCACTGCTGTACCGAACTGTGACTTGTACGCACGAGTTACGAGTACTGCACTGTACCGGGGGTTGAGGGTAAGTCTGTCGAACTCTTGGCAGCAAAATAGATAGTAAAACACCGCCAAGAGTTCGACAGACTTTTTTCTTTTTTTCCAACCCCTAGTACAGTGAGTGCCCCGCATGAGGGGAATTGAAAGTATTATTATATCATACTGGACATTGACTTGGTCCGACTTCTCTTTCCCTTTCTGCAGAACAAAAAGAACAAAAAGAAGAGAATAAAATAGAAAAGAAAAGAAAAAAAAAAAAAAAAAAAAAAAAAAAAAGCACTGACAAGTTCCGTTATCACACCGTTACCCCAACATCCATCTGCAAACAATAACGTCTTTAAACTACCGTATAATAATCAAGCTAAACCTAAAATAAACTAGATTTCTGCAAGGGGCGGTTGGTGTAAGTAGTCCGCGATCCCATTGCCATGCGACGCTACCGTAACACTGATCATGTATTCGCAATGCCACGCTCATGCCATGCGATGGGCCCCCCTCCACTCTTGAAGAACAAAACAGCGTGCCAAAACAAAATAGAAAAGAAAAAAAAAAGATATCATATCTTCACAACTCAACTTGCGAAAAGCGTCCTTGCATTAAAAGCGCCCTTGCATTTATAGAATGTATGCAAGGTCCATACACGCATACCAAGTTGAGTTAGTTGGCTACAGTAGCACGAGGGGTTCTCGAATCTCGAAGACTTTCTAATTGGAGTAGAGGAGAGGAGAGGAGAGGAGAGGAGAGGATTCCCCGTTGCTTCCGTAGCACAAGCTGTGCCATAGCCACGCGAGCCCTTTCTGATTTAAATTTGGTTAGGTTGATTAATAGCAAGTAAGGGTAGTCGGAAGATATGGTATCATAGGGTGGAGTAAACTGGGCGGCTATGAAAGAGGCTTGGATTGGTACGGTAGAGTATGATACACTAAATAATGGAAAACTATTTCTGCAGATCCCATACAAATCTTTACGGAGACAAGGGTTATGTTTTTCCGTTTTTTTTTTTTTTTAATGACCCCTCCGAGTACAAGTAGGCTTTTGCCCCATCTCATTTTTCATCTTTTTCTACCCTACCGTACTCGTACCGTATTCTGCTCTGGTCTGGTTTGGTCTAGTCTAGTCACTGGTATATACTTGGTATTGCTGGAGAGGTAGATGGATAACTACTTACTGATGCACTTGCACTGTGCAGAACCCTATCCCGGCGGCGCCGTGTGGGGTGGGGTTATTCTTACATACTCACTTTTACCATCCCTCTTCCTGTCTTGATAATATTGTGAAAGTGTTAATTAATGGTGGGCAGTGAGTGGTCCCCACTCATCCCACCATACCATACCACCATACCATACAAGTAATTAATTAATTACCATCCTACTGGATGTATGGGTGGAGACCCAGCCCAATCCAGTCTTTCTCTAAGGCTGAGCCTCTCTCTCTCTCTTTCAAGACTTGTAGGTACCGTAGCAGGTAGATCTCGTTACTATTTTCCTCCTTCTTTTATTTTCCTTCTCTACTTGCTTTGCGTCATAGAGTGCAGTGCCTTTCTCCTCGCACTCACAAGCGCCCGCATTCTTCTTTCTGGAAAAATGTTAAAAAAAGCTCCCGGCTTGGGGATGTACAATGGGTAGGTAGGTAGGTAGGTAGGGCTCGTATTTTGTTTGTCTCATTTGTGGGGTTTTTTTGTTTTTTCGTATTGGTTTTATTAGATTTCTGGATTGGATTGGATGGATGGATGGGTGCAGGATGTTGTCAGATTTGTTCTACTTTTTGGGTTGGCGATGGATGGATGGATGGATGGTCTGGCTGTGCAGTAAGTTAGGCTCTGTATTGTATTTTAGTTATTGTTTTATCCACCCTATGTTTTTGGGTATTTGGAATTGAGTTTCTGGGTGCGTGCTGTATAGTACGGTACGGTACCGTATGTGATTCTACGGTTGGTAGATGGATGAGTAGAATAGCTACCGTGCTCGTATAGCAGGCGAATAACTACCGTACCGTATTCCTATTCCTATGATGCGAAATGCTCCACTCACTGCCTACTGTACAGTACAGTACCCCTTCCCGTCCGTCCCAGCAGCCTCAGTACCTTCAGCCTCCACTCTCCCTTCCCTTCCCTTCCCCTAATCCATTCATAAACCCGTCTTACTTACATGACCTCACCTCGCTCTCTAGTACTCGTATTGTACTCGTACTGTACTGTACTGTACTCCATCCGCTAGATCGCGGATCGACCAACTAATGAAGTAGATGCAATGATCTGGTCTAATCTAATTATGGCCCTTCTGTGCTTACTATAAGTCCGTCCTGGAGGCGCGCGCTGCCGTGCTGTGCTCGTCGGCGCACGCACGGTATAAAAAAAACGCCCGAGTGGTGGCTAAGAAGGAATATGGAAGGATGGAAGGAAGCTTCGACCAAGTATGGCGTTATGTATGCTTGCTTGCTGGTTCCGTTTGGTGGGGTTTTAGGCTGGCGATCTTGGAGTACAAGTGCTTCACAAGTTGCACAAAGAGTAGGGACATCGTAGAGAGGATAATACCCTACCGTGCTCTGGTGTCAAGCCTTGTACGGTAATGGTTTTATTAAATTGTACGAATGCACGTTTGCAGTACTTATACAGGGGGACGGACAGATTTCGGCAGTCTAGTCTAGCCTTGGTCCCATCCTATCCCACACAATCAAGAACCAAAATAATGATTAGTAAAACAATAATTATTACAATCATCGCAGTAGGGTTGCTGTATATCAAAAAGCTATTATGGATACTTGCGAAATCGTCCATCTGGTACCGCACAATGGACAAACTAGAAGAATATGGAAATGGAAGTAATTAATTAATACGGAATCCTTATTCTCCTCCATGCGAGGCGACATGGTAGTATGAATAACCTACGGCACCCCCTCCCCCAAATCCATCCACCCCCACAGGGTGGATAGGGATGGATGGGCGGGTGGGTGTGTATTTTTCACGTCGGCGACCAAAGAATGGCCTCTTGCATATCATATCATATACAGTAGATGGTGTGGTACTGTACAGCCGCGACAAGGTAGTAACCGGACAAGACAAGAATTACTTGTGTGTGATCTGCGTCGCAGCAGCAGAAATAATTCTTGTCTTGTCCGGCTACTACCTTGCCGCGACTGTACATACAGTATAGGGCCCGTAAGTCCCCCGGAGGATATATCAGGGGAATGCATGCCTACAGCACCGTATTCAGCCTACTGTACCTTACCTACCATAATGACACCAAATTCCGGTTCCCAATTCCCATCACACAGGTTACATACAGTACGGTAAACAAAAACCAAAAAAAATCCATGATCCGGATCTCTATACTGTCTTACCCCCTATACTACCTTGTACTATACCGCTATTAATTAATTAACTATGAAGATCATACAGAGTGGCAGCGATTGTCTGTCTGTCTGTCTGTCTGGCCCAGACCCGGAGTCACCGTGCTGTGATTTGGAGGTTTGTGTCATTCTCGCTAAGTTCGGGTTGAAAGTGGTAAATATGTGAGTGAAGTGCTGGATGTGCCTATGCTACCGTACGGAATGCCATGCGAGTTGCCATGCGACTGTGATGTGATGGAAGGTTTGGGGGAAGGTTTTCCTTACTTGCTTGCGCACTTGAAGGTTTACGATATTAGAGGAGTGGTAGGTATGCACGGGGCAGGAGGTGATCCGCTGTCTATGCCTGTGCCTATGCCTGCTCGCCCATGGAGGGAAATTTTGAGTTACAATACCGGTACCAGACTGTCCTTGTACGAGGGGAATCTATGATACTCGGTTGGGGCTGGGATTTGGGAGATGGATACATAGATCTGTTTAAGGGGGGGGATTTTTTTTTTTTTTTTGATCATGTGGTGGTCTATTGTGCTGTGGTGTTTCAATGCAGAATAGCACTCGTTGACAACCAGAGAGACGAACTTGCTGCTTGGTTGTTCACAGCATACTTCCAGCGCCATACCCCCCCTCCTCCCTCTCCTGCCCCCCATCCGTTCATCGCCGAGTACCGTACCTTACCATACCGCAGCCCTACGGTACTCTCTTCAGCAATACTATACCCGCGTTCCTACTACTCTATCTCCAAATTCAAACCTTCCCAAAAAAAAAAAAAACC